>JBBPCV010645183.1:0-11235 GCA_037974505.1 Plocamopherus tilesii
GGTTCCAGTGAGAATTGAACCCGGGACAGTGACACCGAATCGTCTCGCCGAGGCAAGCAGAGCGTTCTTACCACCAATCCAATCGGCTTCTTAAGAAAGAAGCTCCTTGAACAAGGTAGTTCGAACGGTACCAATCTCGACAAGTCATAGAGTTCAATTGACAGCGGAAGTGATCTAAATCTAGAAAGTCCCTTCTATATTTGTAAACAACGAACATATAGACAATATTATAAATAGAGCATACAGATTAACCCTCGATATCAACAATTTGGAGTTGATTTATAGACACAAGTATGAGGCAAGGGGCCGAATTATAAGACAAAAAAATTATTAGATCTAACACACTAGATCTAGACAAATTAGTCGAGGTTGGTACCGTTCGAACTACCTTGTTCAAGAAGCTTCTTTTTAAAGAAGCGTGTTGCCTTTGTGGCAAGAGCGCTCTGCTTGCCTCGGCGAGACGATTCGGCGTCCCTGTCCCGGGTTCAATTCTCAGTAGAACCACAACTTTTCGTTCTTATTTTTCTATAATAAATTCTTCCATCTGTATTTGTTAAATATGTTCTGTGGGGCTTTTATAATTTTCCTAGATACTATAGTGTATTAGATCTAATAATTCCTTTGTCTTATAATTCATCCCCTCGCCTCATACTTGTGTCTATAGATGCTAGATAGGTGTAACAGTAACAAAAATTTACACCCAACAAGATTCCGATAGATTATGTCTCCCTCTTTCTCTCTCTCTCCTCGCTGTTCCAATCACCTGACAACAGGACGCTAGCTACGCCGATCAGGGCAACCGAGGCTGGATGTCAGAGTAGTCCCCCTTTGATGTGGCGGAGGTCAGAGGGATTTATGGGTAGGGGGAGCTATTGGTCCTGACATGAGTAAACATTCGCGCTTGTTGGTACGGTATGCCTCGGATGTGTGTGTGTGTGTGTATGTGTGTGTGTGTGCCTGTGTCTGTGTGCGTGCGTGTGGTAAGTGTACAGGTGTAAACACGTTTGTTTATTACTATGAACATTAAAATGTTTGTGTGTGTGTGTGTGTGTGTGTGTGTGTAGTATTTGTGTAGGTGCAAATATGTGTGTTTATTGCATTGTACATTAAAATAAAATGTTTGTGTATGTATGTATAGTATGTGTCTAGGTATAAAATGTGTGTGTATTGCTATGTCCATTAAAACGTGTGTGTGTACGTGTGTGTTTGTTTTTTTGTTGGGTTTTTTTTTTTTGTTATGTACGTTTTTGCTTTTTAGTTGTTGTTATTGTTGTTGTTGTTGTTGTTGTTGTTGTTGTTGTTGCTGTTGTTTGTGTCTTGTGTCTAACAATTTGGGAATTATCTCACCTCTATGTGGTACTGCCGAAGGCTTTCAAAATACCTATGGCCACAGTCAACAGGCAGGCATTGCTCATGGACCGCCATCCAGGTCCGGGTATCGTCGCAGTGGGTGACTATCACAGCGGGAGTGGGGTTTGAAGGGTCTTGCTTCTCGATCAAAAAGCCCGCGTTGCAAACATAAATAGCTTCGAAGAGCAGTGGTTTGAGCTGGATTGGCAGCGGGCTGAACTCCTGCAGTCTGGCATTGGGGACGCTTGGGGTGTAAGCGCATTCCCCGACTGGCTGACATCGGAAATCGACTTCCGGCCACACTCCGTTTGCCGGACAGCGCATAGTGCTAGGGCTAGAATTCGGCAGCTCGTAGTTTTCGTTGCAAGAGATGTTTAATAAGATACCCTCGGCGTCCACGCTTGATATTACGTCACCATCTGCCACATCCGGAATCGTCCCGCCGCACATATCCAGCGATTGACAAGTACTGACAGGACGAGTCCAGGCGCCCTGCCCGTTGCACTTTGACCTGTAAGGGCCCGTTTGCCTAAAATTCTTGGAATAGCACTCGTACACGGCCAACGCACCAAACGTATTTTGAGTGATGTTGACCCTGGAATCTTGAAAGTGAAATGGATCGGAGCAGAATAAAGGCATGCATATATCAGAGCCGTCCAAAGACCAAGTACCAGTCGGAAGGCAGCTGCCAAGGACTGTGCCAGTGTATCCCTCCTGGCAATAGAATTCGATATTCGCCCCAACTTTATAAGACGATATCTGGCCCAAAAAGGCATGTTCAGGGATGGAAGGTTCGCCACACGATGCTTCGTCTTCTGCTAGACATTCGATGAGAACATCATCCCATTGTCCAGTTTCAAGGCATTTGCGATATTTTGGGCCCTTGTGAGTGAAACTATCACTGCAGATGTAATTGGCGACAGACCCGAAGATAAATTCAGAAACAGCAATTTTTGCATTTTCAACATGAGGCAACTTTCCAATGCATTGCACAGGTTCACATCCGTGTATATCAACATTAGCTTGCCATCGGAGATCCTTCCCACAACGCTTTTGGTAACTAGCGCCAATGGCGGTGTATCCGTGAAAGCATCTAAAGGTGGCAATCGCTAAGCCGGGGATCAAAGATGAATAGAAAACTTCAGAAAATGGATCTGGAGATGGAACGGTACAAAAATTGTCTTCATCGGGAATGCACTCGACCACATTTTCTGACCACTTTCCGTCAGCCTCGCACTTTTTAAACCTCTCCAAGGGATATTTGTGACCATACTGACAAGTGTATTCCACGAGAGAGCCGTAAACTAAACCATTGTATTTGTACGTCGCATGTTCTACTTTTGGCGGTTGATTGCACTGAACCAATTTGCATGCAATACGTTGCTCAGTCCATACGCCTTGCCTGGTGCAATTATTGGATTCAAACCACCAGTGTTCGTATCCAGTTTCACATTCGTACCTTACCTCTGCGCCAGGCCTACGAGATGTGTACTTGGTGAGCGAATTGTTTATTCTTTCTGGTTCAGGACACGGGGTTTCCTCGAGTGTAGCACATTCAATGAAATCTGTGCTCCAGTTGCCGCCTTGACGAGGACAATATCTTAGAGTCATTTGATCGACGGCAGTATAACCATTTTCACATATATACTCAGCGAAAAGTAAATCGTTGTCGAGAAATATCATCGAGCTAGCGTGCTGAACAAAGGGGACTCTACCGCAAGGCAGCTCAATACATTCGATTTGTTCTGTTGACCACTTGAAGCCATCGAGGCAGGTAATATTGCTGACATTCCCGGCTAGTTGATACCCATCATGGCAACTGTACACAGCAACAGTGCCGACACTTCCGTTGCCAAAATAGGTAATGTGTGCAGTATTATTTACATTGGCCGCTGGCGCACAATACTGGGGAGCGCAATAAAAGCTGGCGTCCCCAGACCAATGTCTAGTCTCATTGCAGTTTTTAACATTGTGTCCCGATATGCTGAAACCATCTTCACACGTGTAAGTCACTTCACTCTTGTAGGTGGTGGAGTTGTAGGAACTGTTGGCCGAAGCGATCTGAGGAGGTTCACCGCAGTCTATCCAGGTGCAATTCAGACCCGCATCGCGCGTGCCGTCATCCTTGCTCCAAAGGCCCGTTGAAAAGCACTTAAGTAGTGTCTCGCTACCTACAGGAGAATAGAAGCCTTCAACGCAGCGGTATGTTGCAACGGAATTCACAGTGCTGCCTTCAACCGTCTTGGTGGTATTCGGTTCATCAGGTGGTTCTCCACAGTGGATTTCCTCACACGAGAAGACGTCAGATGTCCATGAACCATTTGCCTGGCAGCTTCTCTCAAAACTGGGGATAAAGATTGTTTGACTGTTCATACATAACAAGCTCAAATCAATCTAAACGTTATTCTGTAACATGACGAGTTCTTTATTATGCCTCCAAAATATAATTTCAAATATGTTTTATAAGAATCCGGCTTTTTAATTTAAAGACAAATGAGTGGCGACGTATTCTGAAATAGAATTATTATTTTCAATAATAAACAGAAATGCGTTGGACGTAAAATGCGCATTTTATTATGGAAATTGGCATGACTCAACTAAATGTATGAAAATAACAAACAACGATGTTTATGATCTTAATGACTTGACTTAATTTGACATGGAGCCTTATGACTTACTAGTGCACGTTGACACAGCCTGCCATATTTTTCTATCTTGTGCTAAGTTGGTTATTATGTGGTCAAGGTCCTCTATTGATAGAAGTTTCATTGTATGTGGAAGGCTTGACTCATAAATGTTGATCAGTATCGTAGGTAGTGTAGTTCTTTGTCTTCCTCTGAATTCTTTGGTCATTTTGAGAAATAGAATTATATTGCTGTGTTGACAAGTACATCTGTGTGTCCTTAGAATATATCCAAATTAGCACGAACTAAGAGCTTCTAAGAATTGGAGTTTTTCGTTCAATTCCTTTATTACAGTCTTATTTTTTTATCAGTAGAAAAAGGTATCTGACGACGAATTTTTAATTTGTATTTTTGTGAAACGCTTTTCTTCTTTGTCTAGAGGCCCAGTTGCCCACAATTAATGGTAGATTAAGTTGTATTTTACTAGCGATTTGTTTCGTTTCACTTTATCTTTTTCCCCTACTTTGGGTTTTTATTGATCCAAACGTGTGAAATTTAGTTCAGAGCAGCTGATGAAAGGACTTTTTTCTTTTAATTTCTCCCTTTTCTTCGATTAGGGAACCCCGTTCTCTTTGCTTCTTGTTTTCTGTTTGTTGACATTTACTTTATACAATACTTTCATTAATGTTGACATTGTGGAGTCAGATGAAGCCTACGTCGTCTGTATGATGCGTTCTTGCTCATATGGATATCAGAAAACTGCTTCGGGCACTTCTAAGGAACGTTTGGTGAACATTACCAGACTGAGACTTTCTCCTTGCATTGTGCCAAAATGGCTTGGGAACGGCTTTGCCCGATGCTCCAAGGGCTTTGGTTTTTTCAGTGCACTGCTTAACAAGAAGACTATTATCTTTGTAAATCGTCATGCATAATACTTTCAAGGATCTCGTGTCTCGGGTCATCGAATGATTATCTGAATATACAGAATGATATTCTTTCAGTTTTTCAGTGGTCCATGCAATGGCAATTGGCTTTCAATATCTCTAAATGTAAGGTTCTTCATATTGGAAAGTACAACCCATGCCAAATGTATTATGTGGACACATCTTTTTCAAGGTCTATGGTGGTGTGTAAATCAGAAAAAGATGTTGGTGTTGTATTTGACAGCTCCTTAAATTTTGATATACACATTGATAATTGTGTGAACAGAGCAAATAGAATGTTTTGCATTATTTTAAGAAGTTTTGTTAACTGAGATAGATCGTTATTTATTCATCTATATGTCTTTAATTCACTCTATTCATGAGTATGGCAACTGTATTTGGAGCCCATTGTATAAAAGTCAATCATTAACTTTTGAGAATGTGCAGAGACGTACCACTAAACTTGTTCAAGAAGTATCTGATCTCTCATACAGAGAGTATAGCGCATTTGTGGGGACCTTATACAGTTGTATAAATTGGTTCATGGTATTGATAATTTGAAATCCCCTGATTTCTTGATTTCTCTAGTGTGACATTTACTAGGGGTGACAAATTTAAAATATATATGGATAGGCGTAAATCAAATATTAGAAAAAAAGTGTTTATTCAAAGAACACTAATGACTTGGAATAGCCTGAATTTCAATTAAAAAAATGCAAAATCCCACATTTGTTTCAAGGCTTCAAATGATAAAGATTTGATTTATCTTCATTATCGATTTGATTAACTGGTTGTACGTATGCATGCAAATGTGTATTATGTATGCACATGTTACTATAATATTGATTTATATAATCATGTATTAGTTAAACCGGGCATTTAAAGGATCTTTATCCTATTAGCCCATAAAAATGATATGATATGATAAAAGTATTGCCAGCAATTTCAGTAAATGCATTGTGAAATGATGCTCTGATGTGCGTTAAAGATCAAATGTTAGAATAACCAAAGTTCTGACACTTTATCTTTTATCATTCAAAAAATAATTAAACTTTGACTTTGATGCTTCAAGTTTTACTTCTATTGAACTGCATTACTGTACTGATTGAGGAAGTGTGGGTCTTGAACTTTGAAGTGGTTTTGTTTGTGTCTGTTGAGTTTCTATGACAAATTATATATACATATATATATGTGTGTGTGTGTGTGTGTGTGTGTGTGTGTGTGTGTGTTTTGGATGATGCAACATTCTAATTATAATGGACTAAGAAAAAAATAAAAGCTGTGCAACTCAACCTTAAAGGATTTCAACAACCTCTGCTTGATTATATGAGTGAACAAATAGACACATTACTTCTAGATTTCTTGAAAGCTCTTGATTAAAGGAGACCATCATTGATTACAAATAAAACTTAAACATTGTAGAATACTAGAGACATTACTCGACTGGACTAATGCATTCCTTATAGAAAGAACTCAATAAGTCAATAAGCTATTGTAGAAGGAATAGAGTCAAGCCTCAAACCTACTGCGCTGTCTGGAGTACCACTGGTTACAGTATTAAGTCCACTTTATATTTTAACACTGGTTACAGTATTAAGTCCACTTTATATTTTAACACTGGTTACAGTATTAAGTCCACTTTATATTTTAATATACATAAATGACATTGATTAAAAACTAACACAAGGCACCAAAATGAGATTGCCGACAATGGTCTGTTATACAGATTTTTTTTTTAAATCAATGATTGCAAAAGACTCCAAAATTATCTTAATTCACTCTAATAGTGGGAAAACGACTGGAATATGGAATTCCTCCAATTCCAATTCAAGGAAAAATGCCAAGTACATGTACTTAAAATATCAAATGGAAAGAATCTGACAAAATCAAACTATTACCTATACAGCCAAACCTTAAAAATTACAAATAGTGCAAAATACCTAGGTGTAATCATAAATAATAAATTATATGGAAAGACCAAAATCGTGCAATATGCAAGAAAGCCAATGGCCTACTAGCATTCCTAAAACGTAATATCAATGCCTGCCCTCAACATGTTAAAGATATGTGCTACAAAACATCCCTAAAACCAGCTCTATGTTATGGTGGGTGTGTATGAGATCCAAATAATCAAAACTAAATAGATGGTATAGAGAAAATACCAACTAAAAAAAATGCAGGCAGATTTGTGTGGGAAACTATTTTACCTTACAATATAGGATGTAAAAATATTGGTACCAAACTAAAATCAACTGATTGAAAGACGTCCTTAAAAATCTCTGGAATGAAATCTTAAATAATTTAGACAATAGTAATAAGTATCTGACAGCCGCTTAATATATTCGTGCTATGAAACACAAAGGGAAATGATAAGAGTTTCTGGAGGAAGATATTCATACAATGAGACACAAACAAAGGGACCTAAACAGGCCTTCCAAATAAAGTAAATTAACATATTGATTGTTGTAAAATTACTCATTTACTGACACATGTATAAAATATTTTTATACTAAAAGCCACATCACATGCAGCTGTGACCTTTTTCGTTTTGCAATGATCAAACAAAAATGTTTTGTTTTGGTGTTTTGGGGTTTTCTTTTTTTTCATTTCGTTTTGTTTTCTTTCTTCTTTTTTTTTCAGTTTTAGTCGCTGTTGGGTTTTTTTTTTCTTTTTGTTTGATGTTTGTTGTTTTTGTGTTGTTGGCTTTTTTTTTTTTCTTTTTTTTTTGGTTAGCTTTTTATGGGTATTTTTTTTTCCTTCTTGGTTTTTGTTGTATTCTGTTGTTGTCATTGTTGTTGTTGGTTTGTTGTTTTTAACCCTCTGCCAGTTTTCTGCTTTTAAAATATTTTCAAATGCTTTTTCAACATTTTCAGCAATTTTGTGACTTTATCAAAGTAAAGTTAGTGAAAGTCCAAACTATTCCATTTTTTTTTTTTTTTTTTTTTTTTTTACTTTATTTGAAAAAATTGATTATTGCAAATATCTGTCTAGCTTTAACTAATATCCTTTCTTCTGCTTGACTGTAGGTTGCTGATATTGAAAGATAGTCTTTCAGTTAATTCCAGAGTGTAGTCCAGTTTGCCCTGGTTAATTCCAAAAGGCTCATAATGCCTGTCACACTGTCTCGACATAACTGGTATTTATAATAATAATAAATTTTTTATATTTTATTGAGTTTAGCTTTGATATGATGTCAGGAGAAAGATTTGCATAAAAGATAATGTAACTGAAATGCCTTGCGATTTATACAAAATTTTGAGGAAAATGGTTGGTTTTTGTTTTTAGGTTTTTGTTGGGTGTTGTATTATTTTGTTGGGTTTTTGTTTTTCGCTTGTTGTTTGTTTTTTTGTTGTTGTTTTTTTTGTTGTCTAGTTGGGTTTGTTTGTGCGGGGTTTTTTTTCTTTTTTATTGGGGGGGTTTTTATTGGGGTTTGTTTTGTTCCCATTTTTGTTTTGTTTTTTTCTTTTGGTTTGATGGTTTGGGCTTTTGTTGTTATTGTTGTTGCTGCTGTTGTATATTGCTGTTGTTGTAGGGTTTTGCTATTGTTGTTATGTTTGTTTCTTTGGGGTTTTTGTTGTTGTTTTCTTTGTATGTTGTTGTTGTTGTGGGGTTTTTTTTGTTGGTTTTTTGTTTTTTGGTTGTTGTTTTGTTGTTGTTGTTGTTGTTTTTTGTTTTTTTTTGGGGGGGTTGTTTATTTAGAGGGGAGGGAGTTGTTCTTATTTTGTTTGTTTGGGGTCAGGATTTGTTTTTGTTCCTTGGGATTTTGTTGGGGTTGTTTTTTGTTGGTTTTTTGGGGGTAGTTTTTTAGAGGGGGGGGGGGGGGGTGCTAAGGGGATGAGGAATCCTCTTTTGTTATTTTATTAACAGGTAGAATGGGGGATTTATTTTGTTATATGTGCTTAGTGTTGTTGGAATTATTATTTTTGTTTTTTAGCTTTTTGCCATTTTTTCTTTCTTATGTTCTCTATGTTCGATGAGTAGTGTACTTGGAATATATCATGTTTTCGTCAGTATTATACTACTGCTTTTCGTTACCATCATTTATACATGATGAATTTACTTTTGTGTTTTTGCTAGTGTCAATTATTGTGAACATTTGGGGTGGTGAGCGGGGTTCATAGTTCATGTCAGTTGTCATGTGACGGTCTCCAACTTTCAATTGTCGAACTTGATGTTTTGTTTTACCACCACAGGCCATTGTACAAATAAATATTATTAATATTAGCATGATTTGTGTTTGATGATAAAATTGCGCTGTAAGATTTCAGAATTTGTATAAATTTGTTGATACACATTGATAGATAGAATACATTAAAACATACCACATCACAACATCGATATCATACATTAGACATGAAGACAGTAGAGACAACTGAAGATGAATGGTCATCAACATGCTGCCAAGTACAAGCCACCACTAATGAGGATGGTGATGAAGATGACGGTAATAATGACAATGGCATGAGTGAGTTTCATCTGATTAATCAATCAATCATACACTTTTGTGTAGATCCTTTGTCTCTACGAATCTAAGAATAGTGACCACTATGCCGTCATACATTCATATGAAAAGCCAAGCTGAGACAATGCAAGGATTCAAGAAAGTAAATTGTGTTCCTCCTTTATTAGCCATGATGGGTGACATAATGAAAATTAGATCATAATAAATAATTAATCCAAACAGCATTTGAATTTATGAAAACTACTGAAAAGAAGATGAGAACAAAGATGTGGCACAGTTACTTAATTGCATTTTTGTAAACCTTTTACATCTATTGATTATATAGTTGTTATGATTTAGCTGGAAGATTATGCAACACTTGTATTATAATTTATCTTGTTTTCAAACATTCCTGCTTGTAAATCTTAGGTGACATTTTCTTATGTTTTTGGAATTGAGGAGTGTATGTGTGTGTGTGTGTGTGTGTGTGTGTGTGTGTGTGTGTGTGTGTGTGCGTGTGTGTATGTGTGTGTGTGTGTGTGTTTGTGATTTAGAAAATGATTCAGAGAAAAAGCATTTTAAAAATGTTAGCAAACTTTGCCCTACCACTTTAATGAAAGTAATGATGAACTCATTAAATATAATTAGAAATCATCATTATGATTCAATTTAAAAGACTAAGGAAAAATACATGTACAATGTACTAGTACAATACAATAGTAAATTATTTCTCTTGAATGTATAAATATGAAAAATTATAATATGCCTTTCACAATAAAAATTGCACATTTGATAACAATGAAAATCAAATTAATGGAAAATTCCAAGAATCTTTTTTTTTTTTAATGCTTAGATTTCCATAAAATGTAAACTATTCAAGATACATGTATTTGAGCAACTGACAACATTTTATGTTTACCATTTTAATTGTAACAATAGTATAGATATATATTTAAAGGAGATAATATGATCAAGCTGTAATAATTTATGTTACATGTATTTGATTTCAGCACCATGATATATGAATAAATTTACAGAAAGCATTCACAATAATATAAGAATGGATCACATTTTGAAATCGGTTATGATGGCTTGAATTCCACAGGAATATCAACTTCCTTAGATCCTTCATTTGCAAGTTTCTGAATTTTGATGTTTAGCACACCGCATGGATTCAGTGATGAAGAAGATGATTTTTCATCTATATTCTGTCATAAAAGTCATGAAAAAAGAAAGTTAGTCAGAAGAACTATTACTATGTATCACTATGTCGAAACCCACAAGCTTTTATAAGCGTCATAATTATTAACATCATATTCATGTCGAAACAAAAATGCTGGCCTCATAAGTGGTTTTCAAAAAGATTTTGTATATATAGGCCCTATATATGAATTTATTTTACCTTAACACCCCTCTGATACCAATTAACCTCTATCTTTCGTGAAGCATACAAAGGATATATTGGTGTGTCATTAATATAACTGGAGGTCAGACCAAACCTTAATTGCTTTTTTTTTCTACCTGGTAGAAAAGCCTGAGACCTGAGCATTCATAAGCACATAATATTATAATGATGGTTTTGAAGTGGGACCTCTGGCTAATACTACCGACTATTAGACCATCACAAAACTCTGAATCACAATTACCGTTTAACTTTAATATGAATTGATTAAAAATTACTGAGAAGAAGCTCCATGTAGCTCATGTACGTTATAAGAGTTGGTTGAAAAGAGTAGATCTGATGAACATAAATATATTAACTTATATTATAGATGGTCGTTGATTCTTAAGCTGAGATATTGGGGGGGAAGGGTTGAAGGAAGAGAGACGAGAGAGAGAGAGAGAGAGAGAGAGAGAGAGAGAGAGAGAGAGAGAGAGAGAGAGAGAGAGAGAGAGA
>JBBPCV010646293.1:0-11234 GCA_037974505.1 Plocamopherus tilesii
GTTTTGTTTTTTTCTGGGGGTTTGTTTTTTGTTATTTTTAAAAATTTATTTCTGATATTTTCAGAACTTTTGAACTAAATTCTTATCTCAATTTTTTTTTTCCTTGCAGATGTGATAGCTCTTGCTCTCAGCATTGGAAACCTTTCTATGCACACCAGACTTGCTCGAACTGCCCAATGGGCCGCTCTCCAAATGGCTGATAAAAACAATCCAAATTTACTACCAGAGATTAAAAACGATGACACTCTGATGAAAAGTCTCTTACCGTACATCCAGTCAAATGCTGGGGAGGAATTCAGCACCGTTTCCATGACAATGAAAAGTGATAGTGTTGCAAAACAAAAGAACTTCATCAAGAGGAAAAGAGTTGGTCTAGATGTTAATGAAGACATTGATGATGAGGATGATGATGAGGATGATGATGATGAGGAGGAGGAGGAGGAGGAGGAGGAGGAGGAGGAGGATGATGAGGAGGAGGAGGAGGAGGATGATGATGATGATTGTGGCATTCTTAATGTTGCAGATTGTGATTTTGGTGATGATGAGGATGATGACAACCATTTAGAAGATGCTGCTGCAGAGGAAGATGAAAGTGTACAAGGAAGTTGCTCAAAGGAGGACATCTTGGCCAAATGAGTTGGCTGGCATTAACAATACTGATATTAATAATGAGGCAAGGCTTTCTTTTTCCATTCTGATTTTTATTTTGGAATATTTGTTGTTGTTCTTGATTTTGTTACTCTTTGTTATGGTTTCTTTATCAAGGAAAAGTGATATGTAATGAGCCGAACTGTGATCCTATGAAATGACTCCCTTTTGATGATTGATGAAATTCAAACTTGTTACTTGGATGAAAGATGAAATACAAACACATTACATTGTCAGTGAACTCATTTCCAAGCTTCTTTCAAAAATGCATACAGCCCTTATAAGCATTATTTATAAGCTCCAATTTGCAATATTTTGAATTATTCTGCGAATGAAAGACTGTTTGGGTGTGATATACATAAGCAAAATATTATTGCAGAGAGAGAGCCAATTTATCCAAAGATTTTTTTAAACGATGAAAATTCTCTATTATTATCAGAGTAAGTATGCTACTTGAAAAAACCAAAACTGTCAGATTCTCTCAGTTTTCTTTGTAATTTTTTTTTTATATAGAGTATGTTTAAGAATGCAATCATTTTATTTTATTTACTTGTTATCACTGCCATCCATACACACACACAAATAAACACACACATGCTAATACATACACAATCTTGGACATTACAATGTTGTAACCCTTGAAGTCAATTAACTTCATTCCAGGCAATTATTTTCATGACTTTTACATGGCTGTCAATATTGTTTCACACTATTTGCTCGTTAAATGGGCTTTAGAGTCAGATGTGCTAGACGCTACTAAGAATTTGTAGTTCTCATGAAAATTATGACTCCCTTATGAAAAGACTTAAGGGATAATGATTTTTGCCCAGATCCATAGTATTTTAATCTTTCGAATCAAAAAATTACTATGCTGTTATTTGAATGATTCTTGCTGTAATCTACTCATTGCAGTTTTGTTTATGTGTTGTTTCAAATCACTATTTTAATAGAAACTAGATATTTACCCAATTTTCTCATTACCCAAACATTTGTTGTGGCTTCATTTTCATTCCTAGTTAAATAAAGACAATCACATGTTGCTTTTTGATAGAAACATAAAATAGATAGTTTACAACGATCATGTAATGCTTCTGAGAAGAAATGTGAAATTTCAATGCAATGTTATGTACTGGATTTTAGCTGTGACATCTTTGTAATTTTATTAGATATTGATTGTGTATCTTAGATGCTAGTAGTCCATTTCAAGTCATTTGTTCCTCCAGCATGGCATTTAAATGATACATTTTAGTACCGAAAATGTGAAATCTAGCTATCCTTTCTCAAGTTCTCCCATCAACATCAATAGTCTTAGTCTTGATATTTTAAACCTTTCCTATCATCTTTCATCTGCTGCCTACCCATAGCTACCTTGCCAAGTGTTTTGCTATCATCTGCCCTCCTTCCTTTTTATTATCCCCAGATTTTTAAGATGATTTATATCATCTCCATTGTGTTGTGGTCTTTAGATAGATGGTTAGCTTACGGGCCTTTTGATCTGTTTTCCGAATGCCAGTAGATGGACGTGATGTTGAGTTAAAGTAAGAAGTTGCTAACATACATTTCCTCACCACATTCGGGTGTAAAATGAGTGTCTGATTAAAGGCAGTGGAAGACCTTGTCAGTATGATGACACGAGGTACCTGTAAAACAGCTGCTATTTTGTGAGGTCCTGGGGACCTGAGAGACGTTTTTCAAAGTCTCCAAATCCTTTTGAAGACCTTTACTTTTGTGAAGAACGTGGAATATGATTTTTGCGTATATGCTCTGTATTAGGTGGCTCATAAAAACAGGCTGGATTTTGGTGGCTCATATTGTCAAACAAAAATCTTTATTTAAAATGCACTCTCCCAAAAAACTTTGATATTATCCTATAAGTATATAAGATAATGTGAATATGATCAATGTGTTAATCTTCAAGTTATGGTAATATATGTTAAATTGGATATAAATTAAATTTCATGGAAGAAGATGTTCTGTTTTAATCAAAGGAAAACAAATTTGCTATGAGAATATATAAATTAATAACACATAAAAATGCTCAATTTAATAAACATAGCTCTGTGAACAAATGATCAGTTTATCTTTACGTGAAGGTGATCAAGAACTTGAACATCTACAAGTTTAATCACAATCTGAAAAGGAATACACAGGGTAAAATATGAGATCTTTTCAAGAACAACCATTTGAAAAATCAGACTCTGTTGTCTGCAATATGGGAAAAGTAGCTACATCAACATTAAATTCTTAAAATATGTTTAAAAGAGAATAAAAAAAGCGTCCTTCATGATATTGTATTTGTGTTCCTCACTTTACGTAAATTTGCATAATTTCAAGATTGTGCGTCAGTCATGTTCATAATATTTTCAGAAGATACCCAAAATGGAAAAAGATTTTAATACCACATTACACTTCACCCAAACATTTTCAGTTGAAGTTGTGAGCCTTCAAAATTCAGGCAATTTTTTTTTCTTTTTTGTGCTCCATAATATTCAAGCTCTGCCTTTACTGTGTATACTTTTGTCAAGAGGCTTTTAAAGTATTCAAAAGTAGATTTTTCCTTTTGTTTTACATTTTCATGTTTTGTGTATGACTTTTGTGTATGGAATCAGGCTTAATTATATATGAGAGACTTAAGCATGTGATACTCAAATTGGTCAAAGAGCACAGTGCAGCTTCTACCTAATTTTGAATAAGATGGAAATTTAATGTGTTGTTATCTTTTGTTTTACTTTATTATTTCTTACTTGCCTCCTTTTCATGTACACATTATTAAAAACTGTGACTTTTGTATTGATTGAGAGCAAAGAAGCCTCTTTTCCTAGAGTTATGTGATATGATTATATTATAAAATACAAACTGTTTATACTTGTACATAATGTAGGATAAATATTCTTTGTTCTTTCAATGTAAAAACCTGCCCATGAAGAGATGAATTTGATCTGATGAAGTAAGCATTGATATTATTGTAATGCTTTCAAACCAAGACATTTTATTTCCTGTATATTGGTCTTTCAAATTGCCTAGCATACAACACGTGTATGTATAAAGCTTTTTTAATGTCATAAAATGTTATGTTGGCTTGGACCATAGGAAGAGGGTGCATTTCATGTCATGAAGGGAAAAAAAGAAGAAAGAAATATTGAATTAGGAGAAGAGCAAGGAGGAGAAAGAAAAGAGTAAGAGGAGAAAATGAAAAGAAAAGTACAAGAAAAAAGAGGAAGAGGAGAAGTTATATAAATCTTGAAGAGGAAGATTTCAATGGTAATCTCAGTTGTGATCTCAGTGATGATCAGATTCGTAAATCGAAGAATAATCATGGTGATAAAATGAAGATTGTTATGTTGATGGCAATCTTCCTGTTGATCTTGATGATCAAAAGATGGTGGTGAGGAAAATGTTGATTATTTTGGTGGTAATCTTACTAATCATCTTCTTGATGCTAATCTTGATGAAGAAGGAAGAATGGCTTTATGAGCTACATGTCGTTTTGTTTTGGATGAGGATAGGGCAAAGCTACGACCATGCTGTTTAATTTTATCTGCCTGCACAGTGTGTCATTTCTTTTTTTTATTTATCCCTGTATTTTCTCTTGTCCTATGTGTTGAGCACATTGAACCATTTTCCATATGCATGTCTTCAGACTTTTTGTGCTGCGTTTATATTTATTTTACTTGTTGCTATACAAATTCAATGCTGGTTTAATTTAGATGATGTTTTTGCCATTCATTTACTTAAGTTTGAAAAAAAAAATCATTTTAAGCGTTTGTAAATATATATCACAATGTTTGACAAAAAGGAACAGAAAAAAGGACGACTTACATCAACGAATACATTGTACATACTATATATAATATTTAAATTTCAAATGTGATACTAAGACTATGGATCTCTTAGATGAGGAAATAGATTTGTTCATTGTACAATCTTGTGTTCAAATCAGAATCATGTCAAAATGTGTTATCTTGCACTGAGGGGATAAAAGGGTCTTACAGTATTTGTCACTGAGTGATAAATATTCAGATTGGATCTTGAAGAAAACAGTTAGTCATAACTTGGAAGCGTTTTTTAATCTTCAGTGTGCATTGGTGTGAAATAGTTTGAAATAGGTTGTTTTTATCTAATGTTTTAGAGTCTTTGGAAATAGTTTGAATTGGTATTGTTGTTTTTATGTGAAATGGAAATAGTTTGAAATATGTGATCATCTACTGTGTTATGTGTTTTGAAAATATTTAGTTTGAAATATGCTCTTATAATATTCTCTGTTTGATGTGATTTGGATGGAAACAGACTTTCCTTACCCCTCTGCTTTGCCTTCTTGAAGGGGGCTTGTTATGCAACAGATTAGCACATATCTTGGCAGGTTGTGAGTCACAGATTTCATTGTAGTCAATATATCCTGAATGGGACAGTCATTTAAGTGAAATCAAAATATTACTGGACACCAATTTTCTTGTTATTTTTAAAATGTTTGAACATGATTTTTTTTAAATGGGCAGGAGAGGCTGTCTGTTGTTCCTATACATAGATAACAATGTCTTTAGAATGTAGACACTTTTATTGTTTAAATAACGGTATCAGTAGCATACGTTGTAAATATTGATGTTATTGACTGGAGCTATGATTTCCCATGCCAACTGTCAACATATCAAATTGATGAAGTTTCCCACAATTTTTGTACTTGTACATTATACATATATATGTTAGTATATATCGATGAAATATTAACCTACAATGATTTTTGTTGGCTGCTTATATTTGAACCACATAGTTTGATGGCAAATAGAAAAATAGAAACTTGTTCTTAAATGCCATTTTATTCATTCTTCTAAATAGACATATGCTTGGCCACAGTGAAAATAGAAAAAAATGTAAACATTTCTTGTAATTCAGCATTTGCGCTTTCTTGATGTAGTGGATTTTTCTGGTGCTGATTACATCTAGATGCATGAATCAAGTTCGAGGCAAGGTTTGGAATTATAACAAAAAGAAATTAGATTTGACACACGGTACAGCAAACAGTTTTATCACACCCCAGTAGGAATATCATACAAATATAAAAGGTGAGAAAAAAATGTTTGAATATACCTGAAATTGAAGTGGAGAAGATGTCACCAATGGCTCAAGGAGTTTTTTGTGGTGGTAAGAAAATTATAAATCCACATCCATAACGTCTATACCTTGTAAACTGTAAAAACACATCAAACACAGTAGCTTGATGGATCATTCAGGAAAAAATGTGATGTGCTTAACATCAACCTTAACAATGTAGAATCTCAATAACAACTATAAATGATGACAGTAATGGCTCATATAGGAGAGGACAAATAGAGTCAATACTCTAAAATTTCTAAAAAAAACTATTGATAAAGTTAAAAAGAATAAAAACCCAACATAGATATGTATACATAGACAAATACATAAACATTTTTAAAAATCTATACCATTATACATGTACCTAAATTAGTGATCAGGACAACTAACTCAAGCAAAAAGTAGAAAAATTAAGAGACTTATATGTACAATCCAATATTGACATGCCCATAAGGGCCACCGAGGATAGACAGCTGCAAAACTCAGCCACAACTCTTAAGTTAAAAATCGTGGCTTTACTGTTATCTCTGATCATGTGAATGATTCGTAACAGGGAACAAGTCTCACTACTTGTAGTATGATTAGTATTTTGAACTCATTGCTGTTCCACATTCAATGTGTTTAAATATTATTTACAATTGTCAGAAGATACACTTTGGCTCTTTTTTTTTTAATGAACAACGCATACACATTCCTTTTTTTGTGCCAGCATGTCCTCTCTCACTGGTAACATATGGATGTACATAATGATTCTATTTGTTAATGTGTGGGACTGCATTCACTGCAGAGATGTGCACTGACATGCTGGTTTTAAGGGCTTTCTCTCTGTGTATATTTTTATTGTAGCAATAATCCCTGTAGTTATTTCTTTCCGTGTGTCTTGATCTTAGGCCTAGGGCTATTAATCCTTAAAGATTTTCTTTTGTGTAAAATCAAATAGGTATATTTAAAAATTTTCCCCTTATGATTGCTGAGAGCTGCCATTCCAATTCATAGAGTATTGCCCTTTAAGATGTTCTTCATTTGAATGGGAATTTCCCTTTTTATGTGTGTGAAATTTTAGAGTTACATCTGTAATGGCTAATTATTTTTGCTTGTTTTTTGTTGTCTTTTTAAAAAATGATAAATAGGTTGAACTTTTGGGGAGTTATCTACCTTCTCATAAATGAAGAATGAAGCATGATGAGTTGGTGGCTAAAATTGTTCAAGATGGCTGTCCATTGACCCTAAAATCTGTTTTCAATGCCTTGCTAGTTAAAACAAAGGGGCTTGTTTATTTCTTCCTTTACCATGGTCTACTTTGTTAGACCAAATTTTGATACCAAAGGACACAATCTTTCTTGTACCTATTTTGATTTTATTCTTAATGAAGCACAACTGCTATTGATATAGGAATGAGCGACCAAGAAGAGACATATTACGGACTTACAATTTGTAGAAATAGTATGACTGCTGAAGATATCAAGAATTATTTATAATAATGAAAATGAAGATTTTTCTTTTATATCTTTATATATTACACATACATGCACACACTCATGCACACACTCACACCCATACATACATACACACACACACATATATACATATATATATATATATATATTTATATAATATATGTATACGACTCGTGTATAGGCATATTATATAGGACAAACCCCCCCACCCCCCACCCCCCCTCTCATACACACACACACGCACACCTTTTTTTTTTCAAAGAACTTAAAACTTCTTACAATGAGAATACATTAAAACTGAAAAGTGGAGCTTAAAAATTAAAGAAAAGGATTGAACAATGTAATTCATGTGCTGTCATAAAGAAAAAAAAGGATTTTAATGAAGTTCATATATGCTTATTGTAGACTTTCTTCTGATTTGTGGTGGTGGTAGATGGTAAGCTAAATTTTTATTGTATTTGGATAAACTTTTGAAAGTATTTTAAAGATCATTTTGATTCTAGTTACTCTTGATCTTAAAGTGTTTTGCGGATTGCCCTTTTAAAGAAAGAAAAGAAAAAAATTCTACTATAAATCTGGAAATTTGTCTTCTGGTTTTTAACTGAAAACTGAGCGTCAACCACAAGAGCAGCACCACAAACTGTAGATGTTGTTTCCCATTCCCGTCTGACACCATAGAATTTTAAAGAGTTAAAAACACACTCCCAATTTTCAGACATCTTAAAAGAGCTATATAGAATTTCAAAGTTACTGTAGCGCCTAATACAAGAGGCAATACAATTTCCACAGATGAGCCAGAATGAGGATTGTTGAAACCCCTGATTTTTGTTTACATTTCTCCCCCCTTCCATTGTATATAAATGGCACGGTCTATTAGTTATTAATTCACTTTTGTCTTTTCTCCTAGGAGTTTATCTGACATGCCGTCTGTAGATTTCCAAATGAATCTGTATCATTCTGTAGAAGTCTTATATATTGTAATATGTCCTTGTACCTTAGTAACAAGATGTAGTTCTCTACGATTTCAAGAACAACGTAAATTTTTATGGTACTTGTGTATTCTTTATGCTACTTTTTGTAAATAACAGCGAGTTTTCAATATTTCCATGTTATGTATTTGTACAATTTCATGTTTTTGGCCCATTAAGGTATTTTATCTCATTCACTTATTCACACGATTGTCTTTCTATTTGCACCTTGTGTTCTGATTGTTGTATGCATTGTGGCTTTGACAGATCTGAAATTATTTTTTTTATATATATAAAAGCAACATATTCTCTTCAAAAAAATTGTGCTTGTAAAAAAACTAAGCAATGCACATGATATATCTATATATTTAATGACTAATATATATATTGTAAGATACTGGATCCGTTTAATATATCTGATGGAAGTAAAACTTTATTTTTATGAAACCATGAAATGGTCCTAACCTTATTTTCTTATGCATTAATGTTGTTCCTTTGACCTTTTACGAGTCAGTGTTTTGGATGAAAATATCTTTTTATAGACTTATCTTCTTATCTGTTTGCAAAGTTTATTATATTCTTCCCGCTTCAAGGATTAAAAGGCAAAGTCATTCACTTGCCACGCATTATTAAACCATCTGTGCTTTCTGTGCTGCTTTTTTCAGTACTTTTTTCTGGCTGTTGTTTGACATCTATCATATTATAAAAGAAGCTCATCATGTTATAGCATACATTGATTTTTTTTTCCTTCCCACCCAATTCAGATACCACACCTGCTATTATGAAGTCTAGGACTTCTTCGCCTCCACATCTTCCTCCTTCTCATCCTCTCCCTCCTCCTCTTCCTCTCAGAGATCACAGAGATTCCTCTACTTCTTCTTCTACTTCCTTCTATTCCTCATTTCCACCTCCTCCCGCCATCATCATTGTCCTCTTTATCCACCACTTTGAAAGCCAAGAATATATTTTCATGACAATTGGTAGTATTGCTTATGACAATGAGTAAATTTGCATCCTAGTAATACTACAGAGCGCTTGGAAACTGCATCAGATGTTTTTAATTTCTTTGCTGTATGTCTGATCCTTTGTACTCTAAATGCCAAAGGGCATTTCAGAAAAGATAGTGGTAGTGGTAATATCTTATAACTGCTTTGGATTGTTGCTATTTTCAGTACCATGGCAAGCATCATCTAAGAACAACAACAGCACTATTAATTTCCACTTATTTGAGATTTATTTCAAATGCTATCACAGAATCTCATATCTGTCCATATTCACTTTTGCTCTTACTTTCCCCATGCATATTCAAATATTAGTGATCATGCTGAAAATCTAACAGATGATTATTTTAAGTTTTTCACTTCTTCTGTTACCAGTTTTTCTGCTGCCACCTTCTCTTGTCATTAGCCTAGGGGTGCCTCTAGAGTGATGCAAGTTTCCGGTTGCTGGTTGGCATACACTGTAGAGGCCTTGCCTGCACATGCAGTTTGACGCTTGCACCAACCAGTGCCACTTTAGACACTCCTTTTAGCATTTAAAGCATAGCCAATAGGTAGATGCACAAGGTGTGGGTAACAACTTCAGTTGCATACAAAAAATTGTCACTCTTATATTTTCTGTATACTTTTATTGCTCTGAGGAATGACATCACTAATCATAGTAAACATTTATCCCTCTGAGGTACAAGACGATTAATCCTAGTGTACAATTAATGCTAGTGTTTATTTATCCCTCTGAGGTACAAGATAATTAATCTTAGTGTACAATTAATCCTAGTGTATATTTATCCCTCTGAGGGATGAGATAAGTAATCCTAGTGTACATTTATCCATCTGAGGGATGAGATAAGTAATCCTAGTGTACATTTATCCATCTGAGGGATGAGATAAGTAATCCTAATGTACATTTATCCCTCTGAGGGATGAGATAAGTAATCCTCGTGTACATTTATCCCTCTGAGGGATGAGATAAGTAATCCTAGTGTACCTTTATCCCTCTGAGGGATGAGATAAGTAATCCTAGTGTACATTTATCCCTCTGAGGGATGAGATAAGTAATTCTAGTGTACATTTATCCATCTGAGGGATGAGATAAGTAATCCTAGTGTACATTTATCCCTTGAGGGATGAGATAAGTAATCTTAGTGTACATTTATCCATCTGAGGGATAAGTAATCCTAATGTACATTTATCCCTCTGAGGGATGAGATATGTAATCCTAGTGTACACATATCCATCTGAGGGATGAGATAAGTAATCCTAGTGTACATTTAACCATCTGAGGGATGAGATAAGTAATCCTAGTGTACATTTATCCATCTGAGGGATGAGATAAGTAATCCTAGTAAACATTTATCCTTTTTTACTCTTGAGATCACTACTTATAATTGTGTACATTTATGCCTGTAAGGAATGAGATCACCACCCAAAGTGTATATTTATCCCCTTGACCCTTGCGGCCACTAATCACAGTGAATCGGGTCAAGGTGAACTTGTCAATGAGCCAATGACTCGCTGATCAATTTGCCTTCCCAGTTGTCATTTTCTCCTTTTTCCTCATCCTCTTTTAGGTTTGCCCATTAGGAGTTGTCATACTTCAATCTTCTTTTCTTCATTACATTAGCACCTTTTTTTTTTCCTGATTAAGCATCCATTAAGAAACCTCTTCATCCTGTTTACCCTAGTAAGTTTTTCCTCATTTTCATATCTCATCCTGTCCAATGTCCTATCTTCAGGTCGTATTTTAGGTAAGTTTTGGTTTGTTTTGTTTTTGTTTTTGTTTTGTTTTTTTTGTTTTGTTTTTGGAGTTGGGTTTTTGTTGTTTTTTTTTGGTTTGTTTGCTTTTTGCTGTTTTTTGTTTTTATTTTGTTTTGTTTTGTTTTGCTTTTTAACAGCATTATGAAATCTAGGAGACATATGCTTGTTCTGTTAGGTATTTTTTTAAGTGCAGGTCTATATTCTTTAAACTTGTTTTTCTCAGTATTTATAATCATCACCAACTGCTTATCCTTCTAAAACTGGCGCCTCTGATTGCCTCACGGAAACCCTTTCTGTCCATGTATAATATATTT
>JBBPCV010647404.1:0-11233 GCA_037974505.1 Plocamopherus tilesii
TTGTTTGGGTTTGTGTTTGTGTTTTTGTTTGTTGGGTTGGGGTTTTGTGTGTATGTGTGTGTGTGAGAGAAAGAGAGAGAGTGAGTCTGTGTGTGTGTTTGTGTGTGTGTGTGCGTGTGTTTGTTGTTGGGTTGTTTTTTTTTGGTCGGGTTTAGGGCCAGGGGGAAAGGGGGGGGGGGGTGGGGGGGTGAGGGGTGTTACAACAAACCAAATGAACGAAAAAATTAACATGCACTGAATGTTTCTTTTTGAAACGGAACTAATTTCTAAGTTAACGTGATTGATATGAACTAAAATACCTTCTGTCTTTATGTTTTAAAGAGAATCAGATGTTCATGTTTTAGCTTAAGTCTATTGATTTAGTAAAAGAGACCCCAGACTTAATGTACCTGTATGGTTTACAACACATGCCCAATTATGCATTTAGTTACTTTTTGACAGATTCCTAGGCAGTCCATGAACAGCGGGAAGCAGGTTAACGTATGCCATCAGTCCAACTTGAGGTTATGCCTATGTTTTGCCTCTCCATGATCAGTGAGGTGAACTATGAAAAAATACAACAACAACAAAACCCAAAACAAATCCCAAAGTCATCCGAAATTTAAAACACCGCAAGTTTTCGTGCTCTAAATCTACCATTAACCCTTACAATGTCGATATCGCATTGAGAATGACGAGAACTTCTTCTTCATCCTCTTCTTTCGGCTTATCCTGTTAAGGGTGGTCGCCCTGCTCTGTACTGTTGATCCTAGATACTTAAACCCATCTATTCTCTTCACCTTCTCGCCTTGTAACAGAATCGTGCCTCCGTTTTTCTTTTCACTTAAGCCCATGTACTCTGCCTTACTCATACTGATCCTCATTCCTCTCTTTTTGAGTGCATTTTGCCACTTCTCAAGATTCACCTCCATGTTTTCCTTGGACTCACTGCATGTCGTCAGCAAACATCATTGATCATGGCGCTTCTTGTCTGATTTCTTGGGTTAACCTATCCATCACCATTGCAAATAAGAAAGGGCTAAGAACAGATATTTGATATAGCCTCGCTTTCACCTCAGATCCATCTGTCAATCCTACTGTGCATCTTATTTCTGTCGTACTGTCTTTATACATATCCTGCACTGCTCTAAAAAAAGCTCTCTGCCACAACCAGCTTTCTCATTCAGTACCACACTTCTTCTCTCGGTACCCTATCAAAGGCTTTCTCCACATTAATGAACACAAAATGAAACTCTTTGACCCTCCCTGTACTTCTCCATTAACAATCACAGAGCTGTTGTACCTTTACCTGACATAAATACGTACAGCTATTCACATATTTTCACTTCTTTTCTTAGCCTTGGCCCAACAACTCTCTTCCATACCGTCATACTGTGGCACATCAACTTTTATACCTCTATAATTACTGTAACACTGAATATTTCCTTTGTTCTAAAAATTTTAATAAAACTGCTCTTTCTCCACTCCTCGGGCATAGGATCGCCATCTAAGATTCTACTAATTCTAGCAAAGAGATCTGTTAAGAATTCAACTTCACTCTCTCCAAGGCTTTTCAATGCCTCTATTGGTATGTTGTCTGGGCCAACCGCCTTTCCGCTTTTCAATCCCATCATTCCTTCTTTCTCTCTCATGTTCTTCATTCATGAGTCTCTCAAAGCGTTCCTTTCATCTTCTCAACTCTTGATGCTCCTTCGTTAGGATATGATCTTCCACAATCTTTTATTACTACAACCTGTTTTATGTCCTTTCTATTGTCTTTCCTTTGTTTGGCCATTTGGTACAGGTCTTTCTCACCTTCTTTTGTACTTAACTTCTTATACAGTTAGTTGTGCATATGATTCCTCGTTGGCCCTCGCAACTGTCTTCTTTGTCGCTTGATTTACTTCCTTGTATTCGTCCTTATTTTCCCCATCTCCCAGGCTATCCAATTTCTTCTTTGCCATCCACTTTCTCCTAATCATAATCTGAACATCCTCGTTCCACCACCAAGTATCTTTGTTCTCTGTCCTTTTCCCAGATGTCATTGTTCATTGAGATCATCTAATTAAATTCATTCATGAGCATTCCTTCACTGATAACTTATCACCGAAAAGTGAAAGGAAGGAGATAACCCTTTCAAGTTAAATCGATAATGTCAATCCTGTGCGTTGATATGATCGTCCTTCACTGGCAATAAACATCGAAAAGTGAAAGTCACGAGATATTTAAATGAGATAAAGAGATAACGTTTATCGGTCAATCCCGTCTGTTGATCTCTTAAATACGCATATTGACGGTTAACCTTAGGTAGAGAAAATTGTTCACAAATAGAGCTGAGCAATGACAAAGATAAACTACACTGCGCTTACTTCGAAAACCAAGGTAATCCCCGACGCCAACCGCTAACCGATAAGGAATATGGCGAGCGATTGTCAAGATACTGTTCTGATTTGCTGACCTGAACACCCCCTATGACTCTATCATCTATCGAGAGGATTATTCGAACATTTTGGGTTATCGTGGTGACCCACTAGTCCTTGATCCAGATAATAAGTGCGGTATATAAAACAATGGAGAAAGGGCCTTGGCATTTTTACAACTTTATACGAGACACGATTTACACATGATGAGCACCAGAATTTTGGTGTTCCTGGCGTTAATCGCCTCGGCTCTTGCTGGTGAGTAGCAAAATTGAACGAATTAAATGTATAATGAATGCACTATTATATATATATCCTGATTTTATAACGAAACAATTTTGAAAATAAGATTTATTAATATCATAGTTCTATAAGGAAATGCAAACAGGGGAAACACAACTAAACCCCTTTCAGTATTGTCTTGAGGAGGCGATACATTTAAGATTGCATTGATGCCCCGTCTTCCTCTATTCACTTTTTAATTCACTTAGTTACATACTTAGTCCCCTACTTACCTTACATACACATGTTCTTATTTATGCACATACTTTTGGCTTACTATGGGTAGTGAGGCAGAGACAACTCTGTCAATAGAGGAAAGGAGCCTCCTTCTCCCCACTACACTACGGGGTTGGGGGCGGGGCTCTTGAGTGCGGTCTAATACATGCACGGCCGTCATAGCGGCAGGGATTAACATGAAATCGCGGTAATAAGGCGGTAGATGAAGAGTGAGAGCAGCTAAGGAAGCTTCAGGAATTATCTCCCCTTCCTTATGCCAGAGGATACCCATAAAGGTGGTACAACCGCCCGGACCCTCGCCCGGAGAGGACACTGCTCTTGTATAAAGAAACGGCAAACTATTACACATGCACAAGTACTTTCTGGCAAGGGAACTTGAGCTAAGGCTGCCAAGCAACCCAAAGAACGATGTAGAACTCGATGGAGGGACTCCCGAGCTGGATGAGGCACCTCCCTGATGCATTGGGGAAGATAGGGAAACCGGTGGGTGTAACGCCCTAGCTAGTGAAGGCATAACGCCTGCCTGCATAGGAATTGTAAAATAACCGGAATGAATGGCTGTAAAGTGAATATTCATTAACTTGGAGCTTGCAGCATCAGAAAAAAAAAACACATGGCAGCAGGGAAATTGAACACCTTTGTCATCACAGAGGATAGGGTCAACAGAGATGACATTTTAGGAAATAGTAAAGCATCGCTTGTTTACGGAAAGGTCATTTCACTACGAGATTGGGGTGTCAGCAAATATCCCCAGGAAGGAAGAAAACAGGTCAAAGTGGAGTAGCCTTTTATTTGTCAAAAACAACCAGTAACCTCATTCAACAAGTGAATTACAAAATCGACACTACCAGATTGCTGGGTCAGGCAAAGAACGCGCTTATTCAGGTATAACTGTCAATTCTTGCAACAACAGAGGAAGAATAAAAGAATCACATGACGCATTATGAAACATCAGGGCATTGTCATCATCTCTGGAGATTTCAATTCCAAAATAAAAAGGCAGTTAAAAGGCTTTGAAGAAGATGGAACTATTGGAAATGCTGGGCTTAAGAGAAATGAAAAAGGAGACGTATTCGTCGATGTTTGCAATAATAAAACAAATAGCAAGTAAAAACATCGTGTTTCAGGGGTACTCACGGAGGCTGTACACCTGGACATCACCGGTTTGGAAAAACAGCAAAATTGATTAAATCCTGATTCGAAAGAGATAGACGTCTATGATACAAGGCGCTTCAGCTAAACCCAAGTGTTTATTGTGATAAAGACCACGATTTTTGCAGCAACACTGAAACTAACATCAAAGATTAAGAAAACAATCACGAGGCCCTTCCGTTTCAACGCCTGAGATATCGGTGAAAACTTCATTATTGAAACATAAAATCATTACTTCTGGATATTTGACAAAAAGAGCCTCATAAAATTGCAACCAAAGCAAAAAATATCGATATGGAAATATCACAAAATATCTTAAGAAGAGGCGTCAGAAAAACAGCCCTTGGTGACAGCTGAAGACACATTGAACAAGATCAAAGAAAGAAAAGAAATCAAAGCAACGTCCTGACTACAAATAAAATACTTATAAGACAGGCGAAGCAAATGCTCAAGAGGGACAGGAAAACCTATGTGAATGTAAAGTGCCATCAAAATAAAAAAAACAACAAAAAAGCAACTGAAAAGCAATGGCAGGGAAATTATGAAGAAATTAAAAACATCTCATAAAGACGTTTCATTCACGTCTTGACGTAATAAAAGATGAAGAAGGCAAACTTCTGTGTCTAAAAGATTATTGCTCTATAGAAAACATGAGTGGGTGTATTCAGACGACTATCAAACAAACATCGTGCCTCAATCAAGGATGGGAATAACAGAACAGGACTAGGACTAGGAATCACAACAATCACTCCATCTGAAAATCGGAAATTGAATGACAAAAAAGTCTTAAGATATGGAACTAAATAAGACAAAAAAAGGGGGTTCTTTAATTGGAGACAAAGGTGAAAGCAACTTTCATCAGCTGTTCTGATCACAATTACACGTTTGGATTAACAAAAACAAATAACATGGTAAAAACAAGAAGGAAACTATACAACTCCCGAGTAAAAACCATCTTGCTGTACAACTGTGCTACCCAAACACTTACGTTATGTGAAGAGGAGAAGCTTAATGTATTTCACCGAAAGCAACTGGAAAAAAAGTGTTGACATCGGAAACCCCGAAAAGATATCAAATTGGTCTATATACAAGATATGCAGTGAAAAACCACTGTCGCTCCAAATTCTAGAAGCTCAATGGCGCTAACTTGAACTTGAACATAATTTTATGAATACACAAAAATATCACTGCCAAATTTGCAATACGATTCGATTTCACACAAGCAAGAAATACAGAGGACGGCCTTTACGAACATTGCCTATAAGTCATCAACATATATCTATCTCGCCTTCCACACCCAATGAGACTCGAAACAATGGAAGACTTTAAACACATGACCAGTTTAGCTCATGGGAGGAAAACATCACACATGCTTTTACAACGAGGATCAGGGAAGCAACCGAAGCGACGTATTTGGAGTACAGTTCTGCGAAAGCAGTCAAGTAATTAGTCCTCTTTTGGACTCGACCGATGTATTTATCAAATACTCCAATCCTACGCCCGTTTTTGACGTTTAGAATTCAATCTAAAGTATGTGTTTGTTTTTACTAATTAATGAACAATCTGATTTTGTCATCGGATTAAAGTAAATTTGTATGATTTAAAAAAAAAAAGCTAGCGAATTAGACACTTCTATTTAGGAATCGAATAGAGCAGTCGTTTTGTCCTGAAGACATGGCTGCATTTTTCTATCTTTTTATTAAGATTTGTTTTTATTTTTGTTGTTTGTTTATTTTTAATTCCATTGTTTTGTTTGTGTGTGTTTGTCGTTGTTTTTGTTTGTTTGTTTGTTTGTTCCTGTTGTTGTTTTTTCGGGGGGAGGGGATCGTTTTGTTGCTTTTTATGGTCGTTTCTTTTAGAATAGAAAATAGTATTTGACTGTTTTTTGTTTCACTCTATATCGGATGGGAGTATGACATAGCTCAAGCCACTAAGACCTTCAAATATGTTTCAATGAGTATATAAACAGCGAGATTTACAATAACAGATGAAACGTTGAGCACAGCGTGGTCTGAGGTTTGTTGGCTTCGTAGATGTATGTTAGTCTTGGTCTTCAAAAAATCAGACAATATCATGTGAGATGAGTATTCTTGTCAATAACTCCATTGTATTTTGATTTCAGTGTTGTAAATGTGAGTTTCTGTTTGAAATCAAGAGCCTCTTTTCTCTGGGATTATTCACCTTCAACTATCTCCTACGTGACTTGTGTCACATACGGCCTTCACACAATGCTCTCCACTTTTCTCTGTTATTTTGTTGTTGTTGTTGTTGTTAATCGCTGCTTTCCCTGCTCTGTTCCACGTTTTCTGCTTTGGTTCTTCCATGTTTCTCTGTGTCTTCGCCATGTTGGTTTGGTCGTCCTTTTTTCTTTTCTCTTTATACCTTCTTGTGCCCAGATTAAAGCAGCCATACAGACATTTATTTGGTCTTGTCTTAGAATATGATTAATGAACTTCTATTCCTTTTTCTCCATTTATTACTTCTTCACCCCAGTAATTGTTGTGCTGTTTCCAATATTTCTTTGTTTGTAACTTTATCTTGCTATTTATTACGATTCTTTTTAGGCATTTGCTGTTAAATGTTTCAATATCTTGATTGTCTTTTGATGTTGTTATAGTTGTTGTTGATTTTGTTGATCCGGGAATATTAAATAACTTAAAGTATGATTATGTAATGGCATTCTATACGTATACGCTACCAATCTTAACGTGTGCTTATGTGCATTCTGTACGTACACGCTATCAAACTTAAAGTATGTGCTTATGTGCATTCTGTACGTACAAGCTATCGACACCTATGTTTTTGTTTTCCAGGCCCTATAAGCAAGCAAGATGCCATTGATCAATGCTCCACACAATGTGCTGACTCCTTCAAATTCCACTACACACCAGGAACAACTTACACATATGACTACAGGTACACCAATGATGATGTCTATGAAGTGAAAGTAAATTATATATATTTCAATGGCAAACAGTCAGACAACCAGATACAAACGGATACATATTATATAATGATGATAATGATGATGATGATGATGATGATGATGATGACGATGACGATGACGATAACGATGACGATGACGATGACGATGACGAGGATGAGGACGAGGATGATGATGAGGATGATGATGATGATGAGGATGAGGATGAGGACGAGGATGATGAGGATGATGATGATGATGATGATGATGATGATGATGATGATGATGATGATGATGATGACAATAATGAGGATGAAGGAAGGGAGGGTGAGGAAAAATGAAGAGTAAGAAGAAGGAGGAGAAAAAGAAGAAGAGGGGCAGAATGAGGAGGAGGAAGACTAAGAGAAAGATAAAGAGGAGAAAGAAGGAGATGAAGAAGGAGGAGAGGGAGGAGGGCAAGGACAAGCAGACGAAGGGGAAGAATCAGGAGAAGGAGAAGAAGTAGAAGAAGAAGAAGAATAGGAAAAAGAAGTAAGGTGAGATGGAAGAGAAGATGGAAGAGGAGATGGAGCAGGAGGAAGAGGGGAGGATGAAGAATTGTTCAAGAAAAGACTGATGTAATTTTTTATCCCTTGTATTTTCCAGAGTTGAGACAGAAACCAGCATGGCTGGTGCATCTGAAGACAAAGCCAAGCTGACCATGCAAACGCTTGGTGACATTCAGGTTCTGAGTCCTTGTGAGTTTACTCTCCAGTTTAAAAACACCAAGTTGTTCCACACAGCTGGTAATGGAAACATGAAAAGAGCTGACAGGTGAAGCTTATTTTGAGAACCTTTGAGATTTTTTGAATTACCTTGTGCAGTGGGTTTTGGATAACTTGGGGTGGGTACGTAGTACATGTACTGTAAAATAAAGCATGGTGCTCAGTAGTTTCTGTTTCGCATCAAACACATTTTCCATAATTTTCTTTTACATTAGGAGTAAGAACGTTTCTTACTATGAGTAAGCTCGCACTGTTCAATAGTCTTGACCTTCCATTTAAATTTCAATCACTGGTCATGAAAAGAAAAATGAATAAGGATGATGAGGTTAAAATCATAGATGGAAAAATATTGATCGTGATTTATTGCACTGCTTCATCCAGTAATCTGGCATCGATGCAGCGGGATTGTTTTGTCGCACCTAATTAGTCTGGAATTTGACAGCAGGGCTCTGATCGCTCTGGTGTTTTCAGCATGAACCACATCGTTTTCGAGGCGGTCCCATTCAGCTACTGTCCTAACAAAATGTGTTCTTTTTTACAATGTCTTGAAATCACAATTTGTATGCCATGCCATTCACTGTCCCACCATTTGGTGACACCGTAACATAAAGATGCCCTGAAAATTATAACACAGGCTTGCAATATCAAACTTTTTTTCAAATAATGATACCACAAGTCTTTGTATATCTATGTACTTGAACAAAGCACAACATTAGTATGAACAGTCACATGGGGTAGTTGCTTTGAATTCTGAATACAATTTGACGCCTTGAAAGTTGAATTCTGAATACAATTTGAAGGCTTAAAAATTTAATTCTGAATACAATTTGAAGCCTTGAAAGTTGAATTCTGAATACAATTTGACGCCTTGAAAGTTGAATTCTGAATACAATTTGATGCCTTGAAAATTGAATTCTGAATACAATTTGAAGCCAGTCTTTGGACCTTCGTATGATCACTTTATTACATTGGATTTATAGCTCTCAAACAAAAAACTTATGCCTATAGTTGTCATTATATTATGTTGAGTGAAGTCATCAGTCGAAGACAACTATCATTAAGGTTATATATATATAATTTTATAGCTCTTTTTTTCTTGTGACATGATTTGCAGGGAGGTCCAGTTCACCTCTGGACTAGAAGCCTATCCTCTGAGATTTTCATACCAGGATGGCAAGGTGGATCATGTTTGCAAATCAGATGGAGATCATGCCTGGGCAGTGAACCTGAAAAAAGGATTTCTTTCTGCTTTCCAGAACACCATGGATGACCTCAGTGAAAGCCAAAATGTCACCGAGGTAAAACACACATGAGTTTTAGATTTAGGTTCTTATCTTACATATTGTGATTGCAGATATCCTAAGATGCTTACAAACATTTTTGTGATATTTTTGTCGCCAACCTAAACTGTGTAAAATTTACATCCATTAGATACTTAAAGAATTATAGATCAAAGTGTTTTTCAATATATAGTATAATATTCTCAAAAATGCAATATCAAGATATTCCTTAAATCAGACACAAATAAATTTATTTGGAGATTCTAAGAGAAGAGTAATATTAAGTTTAATTATGTCTGTTGACTTATTGTAAAGGAGAAAAAGAAGGGAATAGACATAATAGTGATAATAATAATAATAATAAAAATAAATATAAAAATAATAATAATAATAATAATAATAATAATGACAATAATAAATAATAATAATAATAATAATAATAATAATAATAATAATAATAATAATAATAATAATAATAATATGTTCCTGTCTTTTCAGACCGACGTTTCTGGTACCTGCAGGACAGAGTACACAGTTGTTGGTTATGGTTTCTACAGTACAGATCTGGTCAAATCCAAGGACTTCCTCAGCTGCACCAACCACCAGAATCTGGAGACTGTGATGCAAACTGTTCCATATCTTATTCCTTCTGTGAGTCCAGATAATATATGTGACAGACCAGAAACATAATTATGACACTTGATTATGTTGTCCTGATGGTAGGCCTAAGATAAAGGAAAAAAATAAGTGACTCAGAAAACCTGGCTTACAGGAGATACAATAAAGAGTGTTTTGAATTATTGTCAAAAGTTTGTTTTCAAAAAGCAAATTACTATTTTCTAATTCTGTTACAGGACATCCAATCTCTCCCGTTGATGAAGGGCACTCATGAATGTGAGCAGGCAACTCAAGTTGGTGGTGTTCTCAAATCAGCCGTCTGCTCAGAGTCCTACATTTTCAGACCATTTGCCAATGGAATGAATGGGGGCAGCACCAAAGTCAGCCAGAAACTGACTTACCAAACACAGCGAAAGAGTGATAGTTCCAGGGCAGGTAACCACACAAATAATCCCCCTTCAACTTTGATAAGTTAAATAATGCTGTCAATTCAAAGAAAAGTGATTTCATAAAGCTTACTGATTTTTATTTCCATACTTTTTATTTGCATCATTGTCAAACCAGTGAAACATGGAGCGGCTTGACCAGCACCTCATAAGCTATAACTCATAAATTTGTTTTCTCTTCATAGGACTAATCACATCCCGTGACACCCTGATCTTTGACTACTCAGCCACCCAGCCAACAAAAGAACAAACCCGTTTTTCAGTGGAACAGAAGCTGGAAGCTATCTGTGATAGCACTGTACATGACATTCGACCCAAATCACCTCGTCTTTTCACTGAACTGGTTGTTGCCATGAAGGCTATAGACTTCGATGACATGGAAGAGGTTTATCATCTGCTTAAAACAAAGACTTTGTGCCCAAAAAATGGAAGAACTTAGTGAGTCTTGTTTGAAAAAAAAAAGTGATTCAAATAGCTTATTAATATATAGATGAAATTGAGACTAAATAATGCCATTAGCACAACTGGCTTTTAATTTATGAAGGTGTCATCTGCAATGTATAATATTTGGATTTTTAAAATATTTTATATCAATATTGATATTTATTATAGTATTCATCTTTACCACCTTGATATTCTTTTGTATCTACAGTTTCAAAAATTAATTTCAGATGACTAAATCCATTTGAATTAACAAATCTTCTTTTATTCCTTCCTATTTGTTTGCTTCACAGTAAGTTTTTCCTTGATGCACTGCCAATGACTAACACCCCCAACTCTGTTAAGTTGATGTCTAAACTAATTGCTGACAATGATGTTCAGGGAGTTCAGGCCAAAGCTTGGCTCACTTCTCTGGCTTTCATCACACAACCAACTTTGGAAATGCTCTTGGATATCAAGGTACACCTCTAGAATATCCTTACTATAAGATTCATTCTCATGATTACGATACAAAATAAAAAGAATGATCTTGCAATTGGTAGTTAAATAATCACCTTGAAGGTAAAAGTTTTTTTGGGTTGTTTTTTTTTGTTTGGAAGAGGGGGGGGGGGGTTGTTTTATGATAGTATTGTTTTATGATGGTATTGTTTTATGATGGTGTTGTTTTATGATGGTATTGTTTTATTATGGT
>JBBPCV010648515.1:0-11231 GCA_037974505.1 Plocamopherus tilesii
CCTACCAAAACATGAATTTTACAAAGCTTTCATAGATTCAATATATGTGTTTTTTATGTGTTTATTCAGATTTTCCTTACTACCACTGGTACTATTAACAGGCCCTATTTAAATCTGCACACAACTTTTTCTCCTATCTTCTTCAAAATATTCTGATTGATAATTTTGTTTTGTTGTGTTGCTTTTGGTTGTTGCTGTTTTTTTCTTCTTTTCTTCTAATCAGAACAAAATATTGTCTGAGCAAGTCTAAAATAAGAAGAAGAGAAGTTAAAAGCACCCTTCTCCCTATCTAAACTAATGCACATTCTGATTTTCACAAGAAATGTATCCATGGTGAATTCATGGAATTGGAATTTAAAAGTAAAGATAGCTCTGAAATCTAATTTTGTATAAAGAAATCTTGGTTTAAGTTTTAGCTGGTAGTTGTGAACAATGATCACTTAATTAGTACAGTGCCAAAAAAAGAACAAAAATTTAACTTTCATTCAAAATACAGCCAGAGGATCTATAGCAGACCTGCTATGGACCCTGAACAAAAATCTGGGATCCGGAGTGAAAAATAGGAGAATCTGGCACCCCATCATCCTCCCCTACCACCACCACCACCAAACCTTAAGCGCAGTCAGGGCTGGTCCTTCAAATATTCCAACCATGCTTGTGGTCAGTTAAAGTCTTGCATTCCTATAATACTGAAATGTAATACCATGTTAGTGGGTCTTCATTATTTATTGAGATTTTTACTCAACATCAATCAAACCTACACTTATTTAGCAACCTAGTGCATGGGACATGATGCTTGCAGATAGATCTATATAAAAAACACACTGACGTGACTCAACATCATCCATACTCTTTTCCTCACCCCAAGAAGTGGATTGGCTTGGTGGTAAGAATGCTCTGCTTGCCTCTGTGAGACAATTTGGTGTCACTGTCCCGGGTTCAATTCTCAGTGGAACCACAAATTTTTCTTTCTTATTATTTTTATTTTTCTTTATTAAATTCTTCCTTCTGTATTGGTAAATACTTTCTATGGGGCTGACATAATTTGTCTAGATCTAGTGTGATAGATCTAGAAATTTCTTTGTCTTATAATTCAGCCCCTTGCCTTATTCATGTGTCTACCATCAACCACTGTGATATCATTTAAGCAAAAAAGAAGTGACCACATTTTTATTTTTTAACTTTTTAGATAAATCAGTTTCAAGAACTGTCCTTATAAAATCGGGACAGTCAGCAGCCCTGAATGCCCTGTACTGGAACATGATTCCTTCTTTGATTATCCGCAAAATGTCTTCAGCTAAACTTACCCATCGGTATAGCAGAGGAAAAAAGCAGAGAACTAGAAATAGCGGAATTCCGCTACATAGCGGAAATTTGAGACCCCTGGTTCACGTACCCAAAACAAAACAAAACCAAAAACTACCACCCCAAACCCCCCAAAAACAACAACAAAAAAGAGGAAAAAAGAAAATAAATAAACAAAATAAAACAAAATTGGGCTCTATACAATTAGGATATTGAGTTATAGAAGAAAGGCACCTTGTGATATATAAAAAGGACATTGTAATATCAAAATGTAGAAATAATCATATCTACATACAGGATATTATTTTGATATTGAGAGCATCAAACATGCCACACATTTTACAATGTTTGAAGAATCAAATGTAAATATTTCTTTATGCGCGTCCAAAGATCCAACTTTAACAGGAAATTTTGGAAACACATTGTTGTATGCTGTTGGACATTGTTGAAAACCAAAGTAAAAAGAAGGAGAAAGAAGTGAAAAATAAAAACATCAAAGTAATGGTGAAGTACTGGTGATTAGCCTTAAGAAAAATTCAGAATATGATCTTTACGTCGATGGTGCAAAACTGAAGCAACAGGACAAGTATCTAGGAACTACAGGACAGTAAAAATCACACAGAGATAAACACAAGAATTGCTCAAGCTAAAACACATTTTCAGAAAACAAAGTCCCTACTAAACAATAACAGAATATCAACCTTAACTTGACAGAGTCCTTCAGTGCTACATAGCACCCATCCTCATGAATGGGTTTTAGACAGGGATAATAAATGTGTAGATGCAAAAGAAATTGGGAGCAATTAGGATGTGGTTTTGAAGGAAAATGCTCAGAATACCATGAGCAGCTTAAAAGGCCAATGTAAAGTTGTTAAAACAGGCAGAGACAAGCATACAGATGAAAGCAGACTCATTGACATTCCTGAGTGTAAGCCTAAATCAATCGCATGGTCTTTTTTTGTTTTTGTTTTCAAATTTCATTGCTATGTGACTTAATTTACAAATTAGTAGATCTTTTGTTCCTAATCATCAAGACTTCAGTCTTCTTGTTGTTAAATTTTAACTTGTTAGAATACGTAAATTATTTCTTTATGTGTGTCCCACACAAAATGTGTTTGTGTGTCACGGCGATATAAATGCGTCTGTGATCTATATGTGTGAGTCACAACATGAATGTGCTTGTGTGTTATGACAATATAAATGTGTGTGTCAAAGATATATATGTGTGCGTGTATGTGTCACAAAGATATAAATGTGTTTGTGTGTCACAGCGACATAAATGTGTTTGTATGAGTCATAGCGATATAGTATATGTCATATTAGCATGAGTGTATTTGTGTGTGCTATAATTATATAAACGTATGTATGTCACAATGATTTAAATGTGCTGTCCAAGATCAAATGAAATAAATGCCCTGCAATGAAAAATATGTGTCCACAACTGTTATAATAGATAAACTAAAATAGGTCATTAAAAATATAATACAACATTGAAGCAGCAGTGCATTTAATTGTGAGAGGTATGAAACAGGTGTAATGTTATGAAAGGAATATTTCACAAGGCTCATACTTATAGTAAGTATAACTCTGAATTATTTTTTTTTGGAAAAACACACACACAAAAAAAAAACCAATGGCATCCTTGTAAAGAAAAAATAAATAATAAACTGTCAGTATTTTCATAAACATTATATTTTCTTCTGCAATGAAAGAAAGCATTTACTTTCGGTGAAAGCATTTCAATCAGAACAGAGTGAAAACTGAAAAATAATATGAAGCCAAAGGAAAATGAATACGGAATATCCAAACACAGCAACGCACACCAAGGCAAACCAGTGAGGGGCTTTATATACCAAGAGTTGGCTCAGACCTAAGCCAATCACAGACCAACTTACTGCTGGGGTCCTCTGACTCTCTGCCTTCTTCTGCTTCCCAATTTTCCTCACCTAGCACTAATAGGAAGGAAAGGTTACAGACAGCGATATATGTGTGAAAATGATGAAATATACCATAAGGGTCAATGGGGTTCATGATTGGCAACTCAGGTATTTATCAACATTAGCCATCCCTCTATAGAAAGAATTGAAGAATAAATGCAAGGAGACAAAGATAGGCATGATTAAATAGGGTTCGTGCAAAGTTATTCATCAAATAACATTTCCACAGACTCTTTCTACAAATAATAAAACAACATTTCCACAGACTCCATCTACAATTAATTAATAATATAATAATTCCTGAGGGTCTATATACTACTTAATAATAATAATGCATGTATTATATTTCTGCAGACTCTTTCTACAGTGTTAGGAAATAATGTTAAGTGCTATTCTATAAACATACAGATTTCGCTACAAAGCCTGTTAATCTAAAAGCTTGGTGAAATCTGATTACAAAGATGTCTAATGAATAATTTGACAACACAACAACATGCACATGCCAGGGAGACAAGACAACCTCATCCAGTCAATTCAATTTGATCATAGAGGGACTGATACAAAGGTACGAATTCATGACTTTTTGGAGGCAGATAACATTATTCTTTAATAATTTTCAGTCGATCAATTTTCAGCATTTGCATGGAATCGATCATGAGAAAAATCAAGGAGCCTCCTCCAGAAGCGCATTTGAAGCTCCACAGATAAATGACAGACCCATCATATACTTGTGATACACAGATGATACTGTCTTTCTATCTATATCCCCTGATGGACTTAATAAAATAATGACTGTGAAAAAACCACAGCGAGGATAAGGACCTTCAACTCAATGCCAAAAGGAAAAAGATCATGGCCATTGACAAATGTGAAGCAGCCTACATCAAAATTGATGGATTTGGGAAAAGTAGACAACTATATGTTGATTGAACCAAAACAAAACAAAAAAATCCCCTAACTTTAACTGTTAATTACATCAGTAATTATGAACAGACTCCTTTAAAATTTTACCCACATTAAATTAAATCTACTTTAAGTATCATCTAAAATTCTCAAATGAATTGGTTAAATAATCCTTGAGATATGAGAACTTACAAAAATCCAGTCAGAAAAATGAAATATCGAATTTTCTCTGCACCATAAAAAAGAGTTACAACCCTTGCACCTAGCAGCACATAAAATTTACTTGTGAAAACACCCACCTCTGTCTTAGATTAACCAAAAGATCAATTTGAGCAACTTTGAATTTGATAAACAGGGACATATTCAACTTGGAGACTAATGCTATGCAATGCCTGCACACCTAAACCTTCGTATTAACTCATTAAATCTCATATGTTGAAAAAGTGACTGAAAATTCCTAGATTTGGATTTCACCTAAAGTTTCTTCAATATTTAGAATAGATTTAAATCTAGTTTTACTATGATGTTGAACTCATGAGGTATAGTAGTTGTTGAAACTCTTTACGAGGAGGGGAGCTCGATTTGTTAAAAAGTTGGCTTAATATTGCAATTTTTGATGTCTTGTTAATGTCATGATAGCTACCTTATTTTGTGACCAATCATTTCCTTTTTTCCATATAATGTGTTGATCGAATTGTTAATAAAACCAGCCACATGAATTTGTAATCAAAACAGTATTTTTGGAGATATTCGTATTTTAAGTTGGGTGTATTTTCTGTGGTTCACCGAGTATATATGAGAGCAAGAATTAAATCTAATAGAAAAAATACTCCAGATATTAGAAGAAGATTCACTTTTGCCATTTCAAAACTCAATAAAATGTTATTCTTTTGAAAAAGTGAAAGCATACATCTAAAATGAAAATCCTAGACATTTGCATTTTTCTAACAGCTACATATGGTTGTGAAACACGAATGATAACAGTAAACGACGAACATAAAGTCCACACATTTGAGATGAAATGTAATAAGAAAATACTGAGAGTACCATGTACAGCAAATATAACATTAAAGAAAGAGTAAATTATTAAAATTAATCATGAAACAAAAGCTATCTTACTTTGGTCAACAGAAAAAACATGGCCCCTTAGAATATCTTTTTTAGGAGGCACGGTAGAGGGGAAAAGGGGATGAGGCAGATCTGGTAGATGATGGTCATAGGACATATGCCAGTGAATTAATTGACCAATGAAAGAATATGGAAGGACAGGGCAGAGCAGGAAGATGTATGGAGCAGCTATGAAGGAGGCTATGTCTGGGATGGATATACCATGAAATATCAGAGAATCTTGAGGGCTCTAAAAATTTACAAGTGGAAAATATCTTTTCTGCTATCAAATGTGCAATGAAGACCACAAAGAATTCTAAAAAAAAGAGATTAAAAATAAATACAAAATATGTTAATTTCATTGCTCTAAACTGTGTGCATCTAAAATTTATATGTCGCTGACATCCACATGCCAGTACAGGTGTGATGGTGGGGGAAGCGCAGTGTGCTCATCTTCTTGACTTTTGATTTTGGCCAGAGTCTCCTTGAAGCTATCAGTAGATTTTAGGTAGAAGATGCTGTCATCTAATTTGTTCAAATCAATTATTGTTTTCGGAAAAGGAATGGCAGTACTAGTTTGAGTGTGTTTTAGGGACACAGTAACATCCATCTTTGTTTCTTGTCATTTTTCTGGGGGGTTTCGTATGTTGTTTATGTTTTCATTTTTGTTTCCTATGGATCAGTTGCATCTAGCTGGCTTTACATTGAGAAATGTGTTAAGAATCATCCACACTTCGAACAATTCTACTAGAACCATGAAAAAGAATTGAACAATTAATACTCCCAATTAAAATGTTAACAAATAAGAAATATAAAAAGAAAAAACATTGAACATATGTATATAATCTTCATCATAAGTATATCTAAATTCAAATCATCCCAAGCCTTCTTTGTGAATTTTGCATGAATGCTTATATATAGATATGATTGACCATTTTTACTACTATGAGTGGCCCAAGAGATTCCAGAAAAATCTGGAATAGTTTTCTGGAATAGTTTTGAGGACAAAATGTCAAAAATAAGTTTGTTGTCAAACCAATTTATTCTTTAAAAACCCAATAGTATTTCATATAAGAATGGCCATGGCAAAAAAAAAAAAAAAAAAAAATATAGAAAATGTTTACACTGAATCTTAGGACAGATCAACTCTCATCAGAAAAAAAATGTAAACATCTGGCTGACAAATTGATGATGCAGTTATCAAAAACTGAACACGATAACTCACTAGGAACTTAGTCTAACCCACATTTATTACAAGTAAAAAGTCATTGTTAAGAGAAGAACAACTCTAAAAATATTTCCATTTTCTTGTACTTACAATTTGAAACTATTTTTGCTGACTTATACAGCACTGTTGTATTTCATTAAACCAAATATAAGCTTTTATGTAGCACAATATCCAATAAATGTGCTCAAAATGCTTTACAAGGGGTTCCCAGCCAACAGTCACAGTGAATACATAAAACAAAACATGCAGCCTGTTAGGGACAATGCATTATTTTTTTGGACAGAGACAATGCTATTTTAAGGCCAGGTACTCACTACAATAAAATTTGAGTGGGGTTCGGAGAATGTTTAATATTTGGAAAACCTTTCCCACGGGCCCACAGTTTGAATCAAACCCACAACCTTTCCATTATGAGCTGAGCTCTGGACCATAATGCCCACAAATTAGATTCCCTCTTTGTTACATAGACTGTATTATTTGAATGAATATATCGAAAAATTAGATCCAATTGTAGGTGTAATTGGAGTTAATTAAAAGGAGAAGATGGGAATGGAGATGGATAGGACATGTATGGGACAGGGAGATGAAGGGAGATAAAGGAATGGGATTGGACATAGAGAGAAGTTAACAAGCTTGCCATAGACAAAACTCATTGGCATTCCCTGTTATCAAATTTATGTCTTGATGAAATACCCCAGATGATTAAGAAACTTAAGTAAGTAGCTGTATACGAATGCACCACGTAAGAGAGAATGTGAGTATACTTTAAGCACAAAGCAATGATATTTTCATAAGACTGACAATACTTGATTGAAAACATCTCAATTCTTTCAACTTTCATTATTTTGTGTAGAAAAAAAGAGAATTTCTTAAACAGGTTAAAATGAACATTCCCTGTTTTTCCCTTGGGCATGAATTAATAGGTGAATATTGCTCTGATATCTTATGCTTGTGGCCTCCTTACTATGAACTATGATTATGAAATATTAATATAGGACAGTTTAGACAAGATCATAGATCATCGTACATGTATTGCATGCATCCCCAAAAACAAAATAATCAAACGAAGCAAACGTGCAACAGAACATCAACATGAAAATGGTGGCATCAGCAATCTTCACTGCATTCAAACATCAAAAAACGAAGAAAAAAACCCCAAAAACAACCAGTGAAGAAAATCAATGACATAGGATTCAGATTTTCCTTTCAGATTTGGAAAAGTAATGAGTTTTAAGTTTGAACTGAAAAAAACAAAAAATAACAACCCCCCCAAAAAGGAAAACAACGAAAAACTGAAGGCCTCGCATGCCGTAATCTGTGATCATCTTACTGAAGCAGAGCTCAATGGTAGAAACAATTTTTGAGCATTGAAGATTTACTCTAGGCTAGTTTCTCTCCAGATGTCTCTATTTTGCACACATGTTTTTAATGTCTGGAGGTCACTTATTGATGAAGGGAGGTAAGTATTCTTCTTTTGTATTTTAAAATAGGCTTTCATTGCTGTCTGAGCAGGATATTTTCATCCCTTCTTAAAGTATGGCCTGGGAAATGCCATCTTTGCATTTCGATCCTCTGGCTAATGGCTTTTGTTTTGCAGCAATCGTATAGATCTTCATTGGTAATTTTGTCTGGGCAGTGAATACCGATGATATTTCTGAGATGTTTTCTGTGAGTTATGCCAAGAATGTTTTGAGTCCTAATGTTCTATGTGAGTACTGGTGTCACAAGTGCTGCATATAATCAAATCATCTGTTTTAAGCTGATCTTATCTTGTCTTGTCTGAACAGTTTAAGTCCAATAAATGCATTTCAAGTATTTTTCTCCTTTTTAAGTCTTCATTTTCATTTATGAGGCTGCCAATTTTTCTGACACTTTTCTTGGTTTCTTTTCACTTTTGTTATGTCAGTCTAGATATAGAGATCTACAATATAACGTAAATGTAGAATCCAGAAAGCTACACCTAGCTACTCTATCTCAACAGTTACATGTATATCTAGAATTTAGATCTACATCTTATATAGACCTTTGTGAGTTAGACAATTTTTATATTCCTCAATGGGAGTCTTTGAATTTAAAAATCGGAAAGAGAGGTGTATATTCTACTTATTGACACTATTGGATCTTGAAATAGAAAAGAGTTATGTAGATTTCATAAATAGAAAGTCTTTAACATTGAAACAGATGAGGGGTGTTGATTCCATCATGGAAAGCCTTTGACCTTGGAACAGAAAAGTGGATTAGATTCCATCATGGAAAGCCTTTGACCTTGAAACAGCAAAGTCAATTAGATTCCATCAATGGAGAGCCTTTGACCTTGAAACAGCAAAGTCAATTAGATTCCATTAATAAAAAGTCTTTGACCTTGAAACAGAAAAGTGGATTAGATTCCATCAATGGAAAGCTCTTGATCTTGAAACAGAAAGGACTCTGACTTTGAAAGGCTTGGACAGACCACCTTGTGATGTTCAAAACTAAAAAGAAAAATCACTTATGGTTTTTTTTCTAGATATACTTTATCAACAAAAAATCCCCCAAAAAATAAAATAAAATGAATGCATGAAAATTTACCTTGGGCGGTAGATGGCAAGTCAGCCAGCTGCCCATCAACATCTCTCATCTTAGAATCATAGAAAGCTCGCAGTTTGTCCATGTCCTGTTGCAATTTTGCTTTATTGGACTTTTCTTCCTCGAAAGCCTCCTGCATCTGTGACATTTTCTCTTCATATTCCTGGAAGACAGATGAAAAAAATCTCCTTTAGTTTCTTTCCTTCTTCTTATTCAAGACTTGAAAAACCAAGGCTCAATAATAAGTAAATTATATGACCATTTCTATTATACTAATTCGATTGACAAATAAATTCAGTTTAGAAATATCATCAATAATGTTTTGAGCAAACCATTCAATCTTAATGTCTGTTTAACCGTGGTGTCAAAAAGCTTACATTTGATTGCAACACAAAATAAATATTAATAATAATAATAAATTGTATTTTGCAGTGCTCTACCACATCCGAAGGAAGTGGTCACAGCGCATAACAAGTAAAATATTAGTATTTCATGTGAAAGTATAATTCATAGCATCAGAGCTTACAAGCCTAAAAGTATATGAGACAGTGTAAAATAAAAGTTACAGAACATCAGACTCAAAAGATAAAACAATATGTAGGCCTTTTGCGTCAATGCTGACGATCTTGTAGCAATGGAATTGCTACGCCTGGGCTAGTATTCAAAGGGGGTAAGAAGGTCCAGGCACACTCTCTTCCCATCTGATTTTTGGCTCTTTTAAGTGCAGTTGAATTCAAATTAGTGAACTAATCAATGTCCGAGTTACCATAGGTTGTAGGTGTGTATGAAACAGGAAAGACGTGTTGGTCGGAATTGAATTTTGATGATTGAAATGTCCTGCTTTTTCCGAATTTTAACCGCCAAGGATTCTTTTATATGCCTTATGTCATAAAGGACCTCTTAGTTTATCGTCCGTTTCCAGTAGGACTAGGCATTTGTTAATCCTGCCTAACACTCAATGACAAGGAGGCGGGAAATCCCAAAAGAAAAAGAAGAAAGAAAACGAAAAGAAACAAACTTGTATTTCAAATCCAAACCTGCACGAACAGGATTCGAACCCACAACCTTTGGCATGGTGGCCGAGTGCCTAAAGTCACTCATTGTGCTTCTCAAGGATGCGATACTATACACTGCATGCAGTCCGCTTAAGATAAACCCTCAGGGATCAGACAAAAAAGTTTATCTTATCCGAGGTTTGCCTTATCCAAAATCTAAGGGAAACGACTATTCACCTACATCAATATTTTAGCATGACTGAGACAGTGCTGTTTGATAATTTGATAATTCCCTTTTGACTTCGTTCAAGCCAGCACACCTCTATCCTACCGAAGCTAAGTTTCCTTTTTTCACTTACTTTTTTATTTTAGTTCAATAATTACATAGATTAATTCTAACAATCGTTGTTTTATTGTCATTTTACATTAAATTGTTGTCTGACGAAGGGTTTAAACCCGAAAATTCACAGTTTTGTCTTTGTAGTGGAGACTTTTTCTATTTTATCTTGTTTGTTATTCACTTTGAACTCTCCACTGTGGCATTCTGCGTTATTGATAATGTGCCGTACTTCTTAGCAATATCAATATCGACTTGAATCAGTAACTTTGAATCATCATGAAGTAGCTTAATCTTTAATCTTAGCCTCCAGATTAGTTTAAGTAAACGAGTGAGTTTTTTGCTACTGACATTCATCTCCGATAATTCAAGCAGTGCTGAGTGTAGATCTATGCCGATAGCAGAGAAAATATGATTACCGATATCGAGGCAGTTATAGATCTAGAGCCAGGTCGAAGGCTATGGCAGAATGGAACAATAATGAGTAGGATATTGATATATTCTACATCTATTAGTAATAGTACTATATATAGTCCTTTTCAAAATCCATGTCCCGCCATTTGAAGCTTACAGTATGTATCTGCGAAACTCTCTTCTGTACCCCCAAGGAAACTTGGCATGGTGATATGAAATATCCTACACAAAAGAAAAATATATTTTGTCCGCTTCATTTCATTCCTGGTTACGGGTTTTGCTTATTTGTCTTACCTGAAATATCAGCTCCTCTGTCTAATCCTGACTTTTGGAGCTTTTACAGCATACAACTGACAAAACGTCAATTTAATCAAGGGTGTTGTATAATACAATGGGTCTGTGAGATCCGCACCATTAATATTAAATCTAGATCTAGTAGA
>JBBPCV010649625.1:0-11221 GCA_037974505.1 Plocamopherus tilesii
AAAAAAAACCAAACAAACCAAAAAAAAACCCAAAAAAAAAAAAAAAAAAAAAAAAACCCCAAAAAAAAAAAAAAACCCCCCCAAAAAAAAAAAAAAAAAAAAACAAACAAAAAAAACAAAACAAAAGCAAAACAAAAACAAAAACAAAACAAAAAAACAATAAAAAACAAAACAAAACAAACAACTACCAAATAAATAACAAAACAAAAAGAGAAAAACAAACAAAAACTTTGTATATATCAATACTTCAACTATGTCCTCACAGCTGATATCTGTATAATGTATGATAAAGTTTAAACATGCATATGAATTTTAAAAATAAAATTCTATTCATAAATCATGGAGATATTTGCCTTTAAATAAACACGCTACAAAAGGGGGAAAGACAATACTTCCAGTTGGCCAGAAAAAATAAAAAAAAATAACAACACGCTGAAAATGAATTATGCATTACGGAAGGAGAAATCATTAAAGGAAATCATGAAATCTTCCATCAGTTGTTAAATTGCCTATTTTTAATATGCGTGTAATCAAGCCAAGACCACATCTCTACCTTACCTTACCGAAGCTAAATTTTCTTTCTAACTTTATTTAGATTTCGATATCTTTTATTTACATTTCCACTTTAGTTTATTAATTACTCTATATTAATTGTAACAATTATTGTTTTTATCGTCTTTTTACTTTTTATCGTTGTTTTAAGAAAGGTTTAAACCCGAAAATCCGCTGTTTTGTTTTGTCTTTATAGTGGAGACGTTTTATCTAACTCACCTTGTTGTTTATTATTCACTCAGTCTAAAACTAGATCGCAGACGCTTTCTCCAAGTTGTTGTCTCCCTTCTTATTTCGCAAGAGGCAATATATTTCCAAATGACAGACCGTATAACACTTTCTCAGTAGAATTTCTCTTTCAAATAAAAGAAATAAATTGCTTTAACATTTACACCTGGGGATTTGGGTGGACAATGACCTTTAGCAATGAAATTAATATAGTGGTTAATTGGGAATTGTTATGTGCTTAATTCTATATCTTGAAGCTATGTAAGGGTATATACCTAAACCTAAATCTAAATCCACTCGATTTGAATTACAAAATATGAAGCATGATTGAGAAGTACACTTCAAATCTGAAGGTGAGCGTTTATGAGAGCACATTGATAATAGTTGGTTTCAATTAATGAAATTGAAAGATTATTATGGTTACTAACATCTGTATTTCTCAGAAATGTAATTTGTATTATGACTACGAGCATGACATGAACAACAACAGCTAAAAACAGAAAAGCAAAACATAACACAGCCCTTGAGGTGTGAATGTCAAAAACTTTGCATCCCTGTGATTAGTCCATTTAATATATTAAGAATTCTCATCGAATTATACTAGACCTTACTAGTATTTCATTTAATCTCTCTTTCTTTGCCTCTCCCTAATTTTTAACTGTGTCTGCCAACCTGTCTGTCAGTCTATCTATGTGCAAGTCCTCACACAATGAAAATCTAGTAGAAACAGACCAAGTGCATGAAAAAAAACCTTGAAGAAAACAAATAAAATGTCCTTGGGAACGGCGTCTAGGAAGCTTTGCGTCCACCTAAGCAAACGAAGCAATAGGTTGCACACCACGCTTCTAGCATTAGACCAATGTAAACCTAAGAATACGATATGAAAATACAATAAATAATAAATAAAAACCAGCATAAAAACCCCCAAACTATTATATGTACTGAAAATGAAGTGCTCAAGTTATATCTTATGAGTGATATTACTTACATATTACTCAGTAAGATAAATTAGATAAAAAGTCCCCACTGTAAAGACAAAACAAAACAGTGGCATTCTGTTATATCACATTTATAGCTCCGTTATCATTCTCCTTCCAGTCATAAAAGATGAAACACAAACAAACCAAACAAGTTGAAGTACAAACCCCCCTCCTTGGGGTAATGATGAAGAGAAAGGAATTATAAAAAGAGGTAAAGTGTATTGTGTATAAAACACCCGGAGTCCTTGCAGTCTACAGCAGGTAGCATTGAAAGCCACCAAGAGTCCACCAAGAGACAGATCAAGGTTTACTTACTTCAGATGTCTGTAAGACCAATGTGTTATCAAGCGCATGAAGAGGTAGGGACAAAGAGGGCTATTACTACACATATATATATATCAAACATTGCATTTGGTTTCATAAATCGTATTAAACTGTTGTATATATTGAATATAATCTTAAGCAAGGAAACTTGATGTCAATGTTATTTTAATTTGTGTTGGTTTCTTTTCAACTATTCCACAGCTGATTTTGGAAATCTTTACTTCAAGATTTGAGAAAAAGATTGATGCTGTTGAATTGGCTCAACATCTTTATCCAAACAATGTCATAAGCCCACAAGATGAAAAAGCAATTCAAAATACTGCAGCTCGTGATCCTGCATGGGCTCTGTTTCAGCTTCTGGATTTGATACCTCGAAAAAATTCAAATTGGTTCGAAATTTTGTTGGAGACTTTATTTTCCATGGGTCAAAAGGATCTGTGTGAGCTTTTGAATGATAAATGGTTCAACAAAAAAATTTCGCTTGAGCGCTCTAGTAGCAGTGAAAGCACTCATGAAAATGAGGAACATAATCCAGGAGGTGATAGAGATATTTTGTCAGTGGCACGGGTAGGCAGATGTTTATCAGATAAAATAGTAGAAGATAAAGAGTTATCTCCCTCGCAACAAACAAGTGATGAAAGCAGAATATTGGACGCAAAGTCTAATGAGACACCAAAGTGTGAATGCCATGAAGAAATGCTTTTGGTGAAAGAGGAAATGAAACTCCTCAGATGTATGATACAGACTAATTCCGACAAACTGGATCAAGTTTTGTCAATGTTAAGAAACTTAAAACCAGAGACAAACTAAATGTAAATAATATTATAAACAAGAGAGCTTACACATCGAATGGCTCGGTTTCATGGTAATAGTCATTGGCAAGATAAAAGGAATTGCTTTGAATTTTAAACAGGTTTTAAAGCTAGCTTTTTGTAAAGCATCACTAGACTCTTACAACTGTATGCTCGTACTGAATGATAGAGCAAAACCGTAATTCTAACAACATAAAGAATCTAAGATCTTAGCCACGATACCAGAGTCTTTAAGGTTTGGTTGCTCTCATTATATTCTGCATTTTTGCGCAAAGGTGATCAATTGCATTGTATATTATGTTTATAATTATATGTAATTTTAATTATATTATGTATAGTGTTTATTCATATAGTGTATATTATAGTAATTTGCTTTCCTTTTCCCGGTGCTTCCTATTATAATGTACTGTATGCAGTTATGTTGCCCATTTGTTTGTGTGTGTGTGTGTGTGTGTGTGTGTGTGTGTGTATACAATGTAAAATATTTGTATTAACCATAGGCAGAATTCCAGCAATATTTGGTTCTTACGATTTAAAAAAGGAAAGCAACGCTTATGAACAAATAATACCGATGCGTTATTGCTATTATATTATGGTAGAGAACATTATGGTTACTCCTAATGAGCACGACAGAACCAAATCAAAGAATAATATTACTGTCACAATAATGACCCTGGACCAGCGAGGTTCTGAATAAAATATGATGCCCTTTGAACTTTGACCCCCCAGTACCTACCATGACGGGCAGACCGTAACCTCCTGTTTAGACATGCGTGCCTCGCCAACCGCCTTTCGTCTTTTGCATTTACCATTAAAACCATGATCTTGCATACGGCTCGGCCATCTCTACATTATTATGATCATTCGTGGAGTTTACATTAAAATGTATTAACATCGGACGCTTTCTGTTGTCCCCAGAATAACACTGGTAGAAAGGCAATTTTCATCATCTTTATTGTTAGTCTCATTTCTCAGATGTCTTGACCGAAAGCTCCAATGTCACTATACCGGTGAAATATTAACAGATCACCATCATCATCATCATCATCATCATCATCGTCATCGTCGTCGTCGTCGTCGTCATCATCATCACCATCATCATCATCATCATCATCATCATTATCATCACCATCATTATCACCACCATCACCATCATCATCATCACCGGCATCGTCATCGCCATCATCATCATCGTTATCATCATCATCACCATCACCATCATCATCACCATCACCATCATCATCATCGTCATCATCATCATCATTCAATTTTTCAGAGCTTAAAGCAGGAGTGATGCCCATGGATCGATTTGGCGTTGACCTTCACCCAACTAGGTTTTTTTGCCCAATGGACCTTTAATTTGAACCCTGGTGTGGATCAGAAGGAATCTTTCGCCGGAAAAAGAAGGAAATGGGACTCCCTTAAACTTAAACAGAAAAAAGGCTGGAAAGCAGGCCTTCCCTTATATTCCTTATGTATTGGTTATCAAGCTTGGCATCTCGGTTCACAGTGCACCCCTCTTTGCCACTATACACTGTCATGTCATTGGGAGCGCGGATAGCTCAGTGGTTAGGGCACTCGACCACCAAGCCAAAGGTCAGGGGCACGTGCCCAGGCTGTGCAGGCTTGAAATTCGAGTTTTTCGGGTTTTTTCTGCCTCCTGGTCGTGTGGTAGGCAGGATAAATGAGTGCCTAGTCCCATCGGAGACGGACGATAAACTAGGAGGTCCCATGTGCCTTTCCGCAAGTAAAAAGAACCCTTAGTGGTTAAAATAGAAAAGCGCAGGCCATATCGGCCGCTGCTGTGGCAAATTCATTTTCTACCAAAAATTTGTTCGAAGTCATTCACCCTTAAAACACCTTCTACCTCAGAGTTATTGATCAGTTCATTACTCTGAATTCATTTAGAAGAGCCAGCAATCTGAGGGGAAGAGAGTGTGGCTGGGCACCCGTACCACTTCCGCTGTCAATTGAACTTAATGACTGTTGTAAGAACGATCTGCTTGCCTCTACGAGACAATTCAGTGTCACTGTCCCGGGTTCAAGTCTCAATGGAAGCACACATTTTTTCTTTCCTATTTCTCTTTAATAAGTCCTTCCCTCTATTTCTAAGTATCATTTTCTTTGGGGCTTATATAAATTGTCTATGTCTAGTGTGTTAGATCTAATAAATTTCTTTCTCTTATAATTCAGCCCCTTGCCACATACGTGCGTCTAGTAGTAGCAGCAGCAGCAGCTGCTGCAGCAGTAGTAGTAGTAGTAGTAGTAGTAGTAGTAGTAGTAGTAGTAGTAGTAGTAGAGAAGTAGTAGTAGTAGTTATAGTAGCAGTAGTAGTAAAAGTAGTAGTAGTAATAGTAGTAGTAGTTGTTGTAGAAGTAGTAGTAGAGAAGTAGTAGTAGTAGTTATAGTAGTAGTAGTAGTAGAAGTAATAGTTGTAGTAGTAGTAGTAGTAATAGTAGTAGTAGTAGTTGTAAAAGTAGTAGTAGTAGTAGTAATAGTAGTAGTTGTTAAAGTAGTAGTAGTAGTAGTAGTAGTAATAGTAGTAGTAGTAGTTGTAGAAGTAGTAGTAGTAGTAATAGTAGTAGTTGTTAAAGTAGTAGTAGTGGTAGTAATAGTAGTAGTAGTAGTAGTAGTAGTAGTAGTAGTAGTAGTAGTAGTAGTAGTGATAGCAGTAATAGTAGTGATAGCTGTAATAGTAGTAGTAGTAGTAGTAGTAATAGTAGTAGTAGTAGTAGTAGTAGTAGTAGTAGTTGCTGTTATTGTTGTTGTTGTTGTTGTTGTTGTAGGGGGCCAGATGGCCGAGCGGTTAAGGCATTGCACTGTAACCAGTGGGATCATGGATTCGAGCTCCGGTTTTCATGGACGACATAGTTGTTTTTTTCTTTGGGCAAGAAAAATCACTCCTATTACCCGCCTTAAACGCGGATAGCTCAGTGGATAGGGCACTTGACCACCAAGCCAAAGGTCACGGGTTCGCTCCCGGCTGTGCAGGCTTGAATTAAAATCCGAGTTTTTCGGATTTTTTTCGCCTCCCTGTCCTGTGGTAGGCAGGATAAACGAGTGCCTAGTCCCATCGGAGACGGACGATAAACTTGGAGGTCCCATGTGGCTTTGCGCATGTAAAAGTACCCTCGGTAGTTGAAATCGAAAAGAGCAGGCCCTAGCAAAATTCAATTCCTACCAACAATTCTTTCGAACCCAGTCACCCTTACAACCGTTCCTACCTCAGACTTATTGACTCGTTCATTACTCTGAGGTCAATTAGAAAAGGCAACTATCAGAGGGGAAGAGAGTGTGGCTGGGCATGTGCATTTCTCTTAAAAAAAAGAAAAATACTAGCCCAGGCGTAGCAATGACGTTTCTACAAGATCGTCAATACTGACGCAAAAGGCCTACATACATAAAATGATTGCCATACTTACTCAAATATATAAAAAAATTAGACGACAAAGTAACTCGGGAGGAAAATTTTAATAGGGAGTAATTTTCTGATGTAACACCGCCTCCCCTTTTCTGGTTGACTGGAGAAGGCGTCAGCTCAGTACATTTTGTTAAGCCTATACTTAATTTTATACACACCAGCCTGTCAATTAATGATGATTAATTGGCCTCGTAGTGTGTTGTAGTTGTAGTTTTTTAGTTGCCCTAAAGAGGCTTGAATAATTACCACCTCCTCTTTCGGCAGGATTCGTCTCATAAGAATCATTACTTATAAAAACAATAAAATTATGCAGTGTAGAAATTTAATATAATGGAATTTATACGCAACTCAGTTTAATGCAAACAGCAATTCTATACAGGACAAACATCTAGACGCACTTTCTTTAAGACAAACAAATTACATTTTAAAGATGTAGATCAAAATTATTAACGTTGTGAACACTTGTTATTATATATAATATATTAATTATTCGTTTTGGTCGCGTTTTCCCCTTTGGTTTTCTCTATAATCTATGTAGGTCTTGAAACGCTAAAAACTGTTGACAGCATCTTGATTAAAAAAAAAAAAAGATAAAGCTTTCAAATATGGACATAAGCAGGCACATAGCCGTACGAGATCAGGTGCTCAAACATTTAGATCTACATCACCATCTTCAAGTGTACATAGTCATTTGCATTCATAATTTCCTAGTACTTTCAGATTATGGAATAAACTCCAGTCAATATAAAGAGCTGTAAAGAGAGAGAAGTTTTTAAACAGAAACTTAAACATACAGCATTAACATGTGAATACTTGCAGTCTAATTGCTTTTCGGCGCGTTCACAGGAATACTCAGTTGCCTGAGTCTGTCAGATTTTATGGAGAAGAAAGGAGAAGACATGCATGGCTCAGACGTAAATTAAAAAAAAAAAAACTCAGAAAAAAACACACATAAAAAACAACAAACAACAACAAACAAACATGAAACAACTGGAGAAACCGTGTTGTGAACTAAATGTAGCAGAAAAATAAATCTAAGATCTAGATCCATGTCTCGGACTTAATGAAATTTGATGCTAGATCTAGAATGTTCCGACATTCGTCGCATCGCCTCAAACTAGATCTAGATCTAGTCCAACATGTCACAGTTGTAATGAGTGGACACTTGATCTTGGCTAATTGCACCAAATGAGAACCTAGCTTATTATTATGTCATAAGTGTCATCTTCGCACAGTAGATCTAGACAATGCCTTCAGTTGCCACCGTAGTCTACTTGAGTCTAGATATCTAGATCTAAATCCTTTGCGGTTTCTTCTGTCACGAGAACCTATCGAAAAGGAACTCTTCATTGCGTTTCTGTGTTATTATTAGATCTACGTCACCATCTTCAAGTGTAGATTCTGATAATCATTTGTATTCATACTTTCCTAGTACTTTCAGATTATGGAATAAACTCCAGTCAATATAAAGAGCAGTAAAGAGAGAGAAGTTTTTAAACAGAAACTTAAACATACAACATTAATATGTGAATGCTTGCAGTCTAATTGCTTTTCGGCGCGTTCACAGGAATACTCAGTTGCCTGAGTCTGTCAGCTTTTATGGAGAAGAAAGGAGAAACATGCATGGCCCGGCCCGACGTAAAGAAAAAAAAAAAAAAAAACAACCCCGAAAAAAGCCCAAAAGAAAACAAAACAAAAACAATAAACAAAACAAACAAACAAGAAACAACTGGAGAAGCTGTGTTGTGAACTAAATCAAGCATGCAATACAGAAGAGTAAGAGGAGATATGATAGAAGTGTTCAAGTTTTGCAACGGTATGTACAGAGTGACAGAAAACCTTCTACAGCTAGAAGGTAGCTCTATCACCCGAGGACACCCACTGAAACTGAAGAAGATCAGAAGCAACACAAGTCTCCGACAGCACTTTTTTAAAAACAGAGTCGTGAACGGCTGGAACGGGCTTCCAGAGAGCGTGATCACTGCACCCTCTCTGCAAGCTTTCAAGAACAGACTTGATGCCTTCTGGGCATCCCGTATGACTGAGCACTGCAGCTAATTGTCCGCCACAAAATCACCTGTGTTTTTGTCCAAAAGTTTGTAAGCATCTCCAAAAAGAGAAGACTCAGGAAGATCAGATCACAGGCTTGGAAGCCTAATCACAGATCTGCAGAGATATCATATCATCATATCATATCATCAGTAGGCCTATTGGATTAATAGAAATGATAGTGTTTAGATCTAGAGTTATGATATCACAGTGGTTAAAGTTAGATGGGTAAGGATCAGAGGGGTTAAGGGTAAGTCTTAGCTTTTATAATAATAGTTGACAATGTTATTTTTATATCAGTCTATTTTTTGTTTATGCCATACTTTGTGCTGGAAAAGTGTCTAGATCTAGATGTGAATAATGTTACCTGATGTTAGGTTAGGTCTGGTGGTAATCTTTTCCTAGGCCTTGTTCTTGAGATTATCCAATTCTCTCATGTCCTTTCCCTCTGTGGCCTAGCCACAAAAACTAATAACAGGACTGCAATGCCATCTAACAGCAGATTAGAAGGTATTGGGTATATATCAGACATGATTGGATCTATTCTAGATCTTACCGTTGTTTTCATTTTTGTCCAAAGCTGGGACAGCAGAGGATCCACACTGTCCGCACAATGGGAGGCAACAAGAAATATCGTGCCTTGAGAAAGGATCATGGCAATTTCTCTTGGGGAAGCGAGGGTAAGATTTTTGTCACATAAGAATTTTGTTATCAAATTCTGGTGGATGTGCTTAGTTGTGAGAATGATAATTCAGAGTTTCCATGTCATTTACCAGTTTTGTACTTTCGTGGTCGAGGTAAAGAGGAACAAACTTTTGGTTAAACCAGAACAAACATTAGAATATCCTCAAATCTTTTTGAAATTTATGATGGGATTTAACATCAACACGGTGTTGCGTTCATTTAGGCCTAGGGGCTTTGAAAGCCATCAATATTATTTTCCTCGCCAAGATTATAATCTTGGTCCCTGTTGGAAACATGATCTCTATTTCTTAACTAGGTTTGTTAAAAAAAAAAAAGACAAAGATGTTCAATGAACGGCTTAGTAATGCCTTCATTGAAATCTCCCTTATAAATGTGTTCATCCAGGCATTATTGGGAATATACAATGCATTTTATTGTTTAAGGGTTTTTGTAAGGGGTGTAGTTGATTATACAGGACTGTCCTAAAAACAACGCTTGTTGATTGTGTACACATCGAGTCTAGTGTTGGGACGCGTTCTTTAATGTCCATTTTCAATCCTATTATTTACATCTACCTGTAAATTAAACTCTCAAAGATTAGTTTGTTAGCAATTATGAGTTTGGAAATTATACTCTCTGGGATTTTCTTCAAAGATTTTACTGAGGACTGGCAGTACAGTGCAAAAAGCAATGGTTGTAACCTTCTTTTGAAGTTGAATGACATGCGAATGAATAATCTCTTGCTCATATTTATTATATTTTTCTAAAATATATATATATATATATATATTATATGTGTGTGTACGTAAGTATGAAATTCCCTTACTTAGAATATGTGATGTGTCTGAGTTTAGGTTGAACACCACAACCAAGCAATTTGATGGAGCAGATAGAGATTGAGAAACTTGCCTGTTGATGCCCATGCATGTTTTGCAATGTAACAATGTGAGACCTGAGTTAGGGGGTGGAGAGGAGTAATGACTATTGAAGTGAATATAATGGGATGTTGTGTTGGGAGAATCTGTGTGAAGGACAATTGCATGTTTAAGTTGAAGTTAAATTTAATGGCCCCTGGCAGCATAGTTCTCTTGGCTTGCACGCTAGTTACCAGCAGTGTGTGACCCCCCCCCCCCCCATCGCTGGGTCTATGATTTTTCTTTAGTGTTATATACATTTAGTAATTAGTGTGGGCCTAGTCAAACCATCGGTGTTTCCCAAAAGTGGGAAGGGGGGGGGGGTCATAGGGACGAAAAAGTTTATTTAAAACAGTGATATCCATGTTTATATCAGCTAGACTTAGTTGGCTTAATATAGGGCCTAAAGAAAAAACGGGACTGGACGAATGGTTATCTTAGGCGACTTAAGTGGACTCCACTGTGTATTTTTGCTTGTACCATATCGATTTATATGTTCTCTCAATGTTTATTCACAGCTCAAACTCGTAAAACCCGTATCATTGATGTGGTTTACAATGCTTCCAATAATGAATTTGTTCGTACCAAAACATTGGTAAAGAGCTGCATTGTCCAAGTTGATTCCACTCCCTTCCGTCAGTGGTATGAAAGCTACTACGCCACTCCTCTTGGTCGCAAGAAGGGCGTTAAACTGGTATGTTTGTGTTTTTGTTGAAGTCCCTCTGTCAATACCTTGATTACTACTTAATATTTTAGATTAGGATAACCTCTCTCTTATCTGTACAATCTTAGTACTGTCATACACTGTTTCACTTTTCCTGATACAGTGGTGCTCAACTACAACGGGACCCTACCGGAATCCCCATTTTTTTCTCTATATAAACTTTATTACTTGTGCAAGGATTTAACAGGACTAGTTCCGACAAGCAAAGGTTCAAACATGGATACAACAGGAGAAATTCAATTGAGCGAGGTTATTCTAGGGTGGAAATGAAGCAAGGCGATATAGTTTTCCCTCTCCCATCCCCCGTACCGGCACCGGTCAGCACCGCGAACCGTTTTTTGTGCCCGGGCTTTGTTGGCGGGGTCGTGTGTGTGTGTTGGGGGGATTGATGTGGCTGTCAGCTGTGTGCACCGCTAGCAGCTAGGCCCAGAAGGATGGGGGGGGGGGGGGTAATAACCGCCCACTGCGTTCCCCATCCTCACTATAATAGGTCTATCTCTCTTATTATTTTTATTCTCGAGATTCCGTGGTTG
>JBBPCV010650736.1:0-11220 GCA_037974505.1 Plocamopherus tilesii
GACCACCAAATCTTTAACTCGCTCTAGCGCAAAACTAGGATTTTCGGTATTCGCCACTATGGCATTGTACCGACGAAATATTCATGGTTACTTTGTAGTAAGTTGATATTTCATAGCTTTTTTGATTGACACCATGCCAACATACCGGGCACTTAGGTGGCAGATGGCTTTGAAGGCGAGCACACTTTTTCCTAATTAATTTTTTCATCTTGCAGATGACACTGGTTAGATTGTCTTATAGTTTGATGGGAATTTTTTTTATATCCTTTCTTGAACAATGCAGAGATCTGAGCTGCATTCCAATCATTTGGGACTATTCCTGATTCAAAAGACATGTTGAAGATAATGCATAGTGGGACATTAATAAATCCATCCAATTCCTTTAGTACATTCGGGTGAAATTTGTCAGTGCCTGGTGACATTCTTGTATTCAGATTCTTTAGTAGACCTTTGACTTCGTCCTTGTTGAACTTACAGTCATTCAATGATGTTTCTGGAACAGATATGTCAATATGAGGAATGCCTTCTTCCTCTTCTAGCTTTTAATACACTGCTGAAAACCATTTCTAGAACATCTGCTTTTTGTTTGTCAATATTAGCTACAACCTGTTCTCCATAGATTTCCATTTGAAGTTGAGGTATTTTTGATTTCACGCTTCTTTTCAAATTAAAATACTGCCCAAAGTTTTTGCTATTGCTTTTTGCTGATTCTGCAGTTTTCTTTTCTCATACTTTTACGATCTTAATCAATCATATTTTTCAACTTGTTTCTAATTTTGTGGTATTCCTTGTATTTTGATTGGATCTCATGTGTCAATGTATCTCTTCCCATGTCAATGCTTACCCTTGATGAATTTGATGGTTTGTGGTTCCGGAAGTGGTTTTTCTTTGTGTTTCATATTTTCTTTCAAAGGAATGCATTTTGCCATGGAGTCTGTTAGCTTTTTTGAGAGGATGAAAACGCTTCTGTAATATTATCTTTGCCGTTTAGTAATGTTGGCCAAGCCAGAGACAGAGTGCCCAGATGACTGATCTCTCTGCGCATGATTATTTCATGGCTACCCAGGCCAAGCTTTTGACCAATCTGATCTCTCTATTCCTGTTCATACAACAGTAAATGATTGACAGGGCAAGCTGAATTCGTAAATTATGTTTCATTGCCAGGCTTGTAATTATTTTTCTTCTTCTGAATGATTTGATTATTTGCAGTGTCGCTCTGAGCACTACTAGTATACTTGATTCCTGTTTAATTAATTGAATATACAAAAACTAGATCTAGATGTTATAGTATAGTTTCATTCACTATAGGTCTAGCCCTAGAAAAATGAGCAAAAATTCCTCTGAGATCTATTGTAGATCTAGTTCTGCCAGGGTATTAAGCCCATTAGGTAAAGCTGATAATCTTATGATTTAATGGCACAACATATGTCATTTTGAGGCTTTTTGTCTTAATTTTAGACACTGAATAATTACTAATTTGTATTTTTTTGTTCCAATTCAATACAATTTTCATAGAAAGAATTCTATCTCAGTGGGATTGTTCAAATTAAATGGCTGTTCTGATAAAGTGGCATTCTAATTATGCCTACTACTGTATACATTTTTTGTTTGTCTTTCAGCCATGCCGATCGCGGCTCTAAACTTGCTAGAAGGTCTGATGTATCTTCAGGACGATCTTCCAGAAGTACTCACCATTCAGTTGCAAACTTTCCAAGTTTCTGTTCTAATGCCTATGTTGGCATGTCTTATGAATCACCTGGTAGGTATTTCAATTTATACACACCAAATGACAACGAAGAATCGGTAGTAACGAGCCATGAGACAACTTCCACCCTCTTTGCTCCATCCACATCATATGAAGAAAGTGCATCGAAAAAGTGTGCTTCTTTTTCCTTCTCATTAAGACCTCAAGGCCCTAGCATAAATTCAGGCACCCTTGATGAGGGCACTGGGTTCATCCAGAAACATACATACCATGAAAAAAGAGATCCCGGACTGATAGTTCCAACACAAAATCTGCAGAGAGAAGCAGGTAATATAAAAAAAGCCCAGGGAAATTATTCAAAGGATGTTGACAACAAAGGCATCTCAACTTTATTAGATTTTGAAAACAATACCGAATCACTAATTAATCTTCAGAACAGAATTGAGGCATCACCCTTTTCCCCGCAAAATGTTGGGGTATCAGCTAATACTGATGACAGTACCACAGCTTCAATTAATTTTGCTTCCGAAAACCCAGAAATGCCACATGACATTGGCTCCCTTTTCCAATCTTTTATGAATTCAATTCATCCTACAATTGACAGAGACAGGGACCGCAGCCATTATGAACAGAAGAAAAATGAAATTCTCCAGCTAATGTCCGATTCCCAGAAACGGGGAGAGGTCATGAGTTATAAGGTTAATAGCGTTCAAGAACTGGAGGGGCTCACAGCCAAGTTAACAGCCCTAAAATCTGAAAATCAAAGTTTCGGCATACCATGTGACATAAAAATTGTGAACAACACAAACGATGTCTACAAATCAGCAGATGCTTCCAGTATCCCATTTACTCCCACTGTTAAAGCAGCCAGTCTTGCACATAGCTCATTATTCCCTCCTCAGAAGGAAAAGACATGTCCTAGCAGAGCTAAGGGTGAACCAGTGACAAGGAAACAATCAGAGGAAGGAAAAGAAGCAGTGAGTACCAAAAAGGAAAATCTAGAGAGCCTCAGCCCTTTCGCAGCCATTTGGAAGTCTGAATTGGAGCGGGAAAGTCAACAGAGGAAGAGTCAGGAGCCAGAGTCATTGTCTATTGATTTAAAAGACATAAAGACATCTAGCTTAGAATGTGTAACCTATTACCAAGAGCTTGAGGATAGAAAGAGTTTATCGCAAAGTCTAAAAAGCAGACTGCTTTCCTCCATACCAAAGTCTATCATTGAAGAAAAAAGCAGGACTGTGGGTGAAAATTTGAACAAAGTGAAAATAATAGAAGGATGCCATAGAGATAGATCTTTGGAGACAAAAGCAGGAGTTGCATTTCAGTCTTCAGGTTTTATGCCAACAGCACCTGAGTACAAGAGTCACAGCGGAATGGAAAGCCAGAACTGGAGGAACTCTGGGCCACATGACTGTGGTTCAAAAAACGATGGCTCCCAGCCTCCATTTTTAGAAGTTTCTGAATCTATTTCTCCCCACATGCCTGGAGAGCAAAGGAGAAAGCACAGGCGTAGTTTTCTCCAGAGAGGCAGTGAAGTGGGTGGGGCCAAAATATTAAAGTCAGAGAAGCCTTCCCTTTCAAATAATAAATTGCACCGCTGTAGAGGGGATCCAGAAAAATTAGGTAAATCCTCACAGCAGATATTGCCTTTCAGAGTCGATGCCATTTGGCCCCAAGGTTCAAGAGGCTCTTGTTCCCGTCTGCACTCTGAGTATGGTGACAAACGTATTCCACACAGAGCTCCAGAAACAAAAGCAAAGAAACCTCAGCTAAATGATTCATCTGGGTGTTATGAAAAGGAAGACAGTGTTGGGGATAATTTTGAGGATTCATCTGAAAACTTTGGCAGCGTAAAGGAGGTCCTTTCTGAGTCCAGTCCAACATGCTGTGCACAAGAGGACAATTTCGATTTAAGTTCGTCTGCAGTCTGGCAGACCCCATCTGATTTAACTAGAATGCCAAAAACCAGCTCAGGTATGTACAAGCCACCACTTGCAGTTTCTTCTGATGACTCTTTTGAAAGCTTAAGAGGCACTCAAATAAGAACAAGTCAGTCTGAAATCTCTCCACAGGCAATGCAAGAACAAATCAACCAGAATGTATCAGATTCTCTTGTGTCTTCTTTGTTTTCCATTTCAGGAGATTTAGTTAGATTCAGGTCTAAATACGAGATGGCAGCTTCCTGTTCTCAGTCAGAATTCCACTCTCTAACCTCGAAATCAAAAGACACTTATTCGTGTAAAAATCCAAAAGAAGGAATACCATCATGGGAACCCTCATTACTGAATAAAAAAGAGAGAGGGCATTCATCTTTTAAAGCAACAAAGCTTTCTGATCAAGGTTCTTGTCAATTTACCGTTAATAGAAGTGACAATAAGGATATCATGGTGACACATCCATCGCATCTGGTAAACGTCCCGCAATTGACTCAATCTCCAAAACTTGCCGCACAGAGCAGCTCCAAGTCATACTCATTTTTACTTGAGAGTCCAGTGCGGTCCTTAGAAAGACACTCTACGGAAACAACCTCAGGATCCTGGTCTGGGGCTTGTACAAATTTGGTGGTCAAAAACCTTGAAGGCAGGCAAGACGATGGTAGGAGGCAGGATGATCCAATTAGTTGGAAATCAGTTGACTCTCAGAGTCTAAAGAAATGTACTGGAAGCAAGAGTGTCAAAAGCATTCCTGCAGTTATGCCCTTATATCAGAAGAGGCATCTTCACCAGAAATGGCACCAACAAAAAAGCCATGTTCCACCTTTTGATGATGATATGAGAAGTCCAGGTCTACAAATGCTTGAATCAGAAAACGCTCATCCTAGGTTGGTGTCAAAATACCCGATGCGAGATTCACATATGTCACAGTCGGTTTCTCTTACCAGTAGTCTTGGCAATGTAGGTGATAGATATCTTTGTCATGCAGATGCACCTGTGGGTTCACCTTTTACAACTAAAGATTTACAAACCTGTTCTTTCTGCCCACAGGACTACTGTTTAGGGGATAATAATTCACATAGTGCCAATCGTGCATCTCCTCACAGAGAAATCTGCGATGCTCTTGAAGACAGAAGACGCATCCACAGAGATGACCAACGTAGATCTGAATTTTCTGACGTTGTATCTAAACATTACAAGAAGCAAGATTTGTCGGAGAGCTCAGATGATTTCAAGGGAAATGAATTTCGTTTTGATGCTCAAACCTGTTTTCAGGATTTAGCACCCAAGTCTCGGAGAGAGAGACAATGTCACAAGAGGATGCTGGGTGATCACGGTAAAACATCACGAGAAACAAAATATTTGGGGTCGAATGAAAGGATAAATGATTCAGAATATGCAAATAGATCTACTGTTCGAATTAAGAGGATGAAAGGCTTTTATGGTTCTGCTAGTCCAAGAGCACAGCTAAGCCATGCAGATTTGAGTGAAGCATCTTCTGAACATGATGCAGACATGAGACATTATGGTCTGCATAATGAAATGACAAACTCATCGAAGTTGTCCGGTTGCTCAACCCACAATCCTTATGATAGTTCTGAAAGAAAAAGAAGATGTGAATTTATTCAAGGACATCCTGAATTGCTTTGTGAAATGAAAAGTGCAAGTATTTCTGAAACAGACGAATCAGAGAGACCCGGTCTATACTGTCAGTTGGACCAACATAAATATTCTACTTCTTCACGTAATCATGAACCTACTCAAGTCAGAGATCGTCATGCGGAGAAAACTGCAAGAAAGTATCAAGTGGTCACTTCTTCTGTTTCTGCTGAGCAGATTGGCTATATTAAGAAGACTCCAGACTTAAAATCGTCTTCCTTCACTAGTCAGGCAGCTCATCAAGATATTGGAAAGAGCTCAATCTCCAATCTGTGTCTATATGGTGAACATTCTGAGTTCATGCCATACACTGCAAGGCGTACGTATGGCTCACCTTCGGATTCAAACAGTAACTCTAACTTTTGTAGGGAGCCGGCCGATACTTATATTTGTGAAATGAATTTCTCACCCCAACAGCAATCCGATCATGAATGGACTGACTCTTATGATTCTTCATTGCACGACGTTCTTCAAATACCCTCAGACTCAATTTTAGAAAATAGCATGTTCACCAGAGACAGGGTGGACTTTATCATTCCTAAACCACCAGCCTCCCTATAATTATAATGTGAATAATCTAGCGCAAGTCTCAAAGAATCAACGGATGTACAGTTGACAGAGATTTGGAGCGAATTTGGGTTATTGGGAAAGGGGGGGGGGGGGGATTTTTTTACTTTTGTTTCTGTTTGCTTAATGTGCTTTTTTGGTTTCTGGGATTTTGTTTTTTGTTTTGTTTATTCTACGGATGGGGTAGATGTTATAGTTTTCTTCTCTGGAGAGTAATATGATGCAAATTTTCAAACTGTTTTTTTTTGGTTTGTTTTGTTTTGTTTTTTGTTCTTTGAAGTCTGCCCCAGTTGATGTTGAAGATCGTTGATATAGTGACGTCAGCCATTGTTTGCTCAGTAGTGTTAAATCATCAAACTTTTATTTTAGTCCCCAGGTTGGTAGAACTCCCTCCCTATCTTATTTTACTTTGCCAAAAATCAAGTGTTGCCATTGCTGATAGCCCTTTAAAAGATCATTTAGGTGCAATTTGGGTAAACACTGCTTCCAAGAGCCAATATATCAAAATTTGTCAAACCCTTTTTCTTATACTTGACTCAGAAGAGTAAAATGTCTGTTGTGTCATAGCCCTTGAAAGTTCATAGAAAATTTATACAAATTAATGCAAGCCTTTTTCAATGACCTTATAATATATTATCCAAAGAAATGTATTCAGTAAAAGTAAAATGCTTGCAATGTATGTTATTTTCGTATACTAGAATGCAGAAAGAAACAGGGCTTCAAAGGTAGCTTGGGCATCAACCATGTTGGCCAGTAGTTAGGATGTGGTGTTGCAAACTTAAGGGGTCACCAGTGTGGAAACAAACGAAATATGGACATCAAAGATAGCGAAAGCCAACAATTTGTTTCACAATGCAAGTCCTATAATGACTGAATAGATAGGTGGTGAGTGTGAGCTCATAGGCTGTCAACAAGACCACGGTGTGTATGTGTGTGTAAGGGTTTGCAGGTTGGTGTGTGCACGTATGTGTGTATGCCTGTGCGTGTGTGTCGATGTTTGTATCAGCTACAATATTTTCTTTATGGAAGTTATTGGAAGCATGTGACATCACATTTATTTCAGTTTGGTTGTTGAATGTGCAAAGCAGTGTAAGAATGAAATAATTTAAGTGCCTCCGGCTTTTCCTAATTTTCTTACTTGCGCACATTTTTGCAGTCAAAATTACGATGTTTAAAATTCTAAGCATCGTATCTTTTGATTGAATGTAAAAATAGGAAAATGATTACCTTCATTGAATAGAATAGCTAATTAATTTGCCTTTCAAAGTATACTCATGTATAACACAAGGTCATGTCTGGATTGTATGAAAATATATGTAGGAGGAAGTAAGTGTACGTGTGAATTTACTTTTGCATATGACTCCTATTATAGGATTATCACTGTTCTAAGCCTTGTACACCTTAAGCCTAGGGTCTTGGATAGGCAGGTGTGTGAGAAGAGAGCTATGTCGTTGCATTTGAGTTGATTGACATCAAAACACATTGGCTAGTGGCTGTATTGTACTGTACTAAATTGTAGGCTTACAATTGCTCAAAATATAGCCTACATACATTGAACGGTTACCAAATAATTATATCATTATCATCATCTTCATCATTATTATCATGCTCTAGCTTTATCATGATTGCATTGATGAATGATGAATGTGTGTACTATTGGTAGTTGAAAATTATGATCTTTAATTTCAGATAACCATTTTTGAGTTCTCTTTAATCCATGTCTAAAAGAGATATTTTCCAGTAGGGAATTAATAATAATAGGAAAACATGGCGATTTGAAATAAAATTGTCTCGTTATTACCGAGCTCTCATTTCTGATGCATTAAATATGAAGCATCATTGTTAAACTTAGACAGCAACCTTGATGATAGCCTTGTTTTTCTTTATTCAAAGTTCTAAGGTTTTGGTCATACATAAATTTTAATCAGTAGCTGCAACGAGGCTCAAATCTTTTCAGTTTTAGTATGCTTATTTCTTGTATTTTTCCCCATCAAACTTAAGTGAAAAATTTTACGTCTCTGTATTGTTGTAGTTCTGTATTATGTGTGATACACCTTTTGGTTTTACTTACATTAAGATAAGGTTAAAGATAAGGTCAAAGATAAGGTAGGTTTATGTTTGTTTGTTTTGTTTTTTCTGGGTTTTTAAAAAATTTTTTTTTTTTACAGGAAATAGATTTTAACTGGCTATTGTTTGAGTCATTTGTACTGAGCCAACAATCAGATTTTCATATTATCGATTATTGATTTTAAGATCATATCATTTCTTCATATGCTTGGTAGTATTATAGTTGCAAAGCAGGTTGTTCGATTACAAAGAGTTAAATTTATGATTATGGCAAAATGACTTATTTATTCACTTGAAGTAAGTTGAAGTTATAAAAACAAAAGCCTGGATGTCCAGATTACCTTCATCTGCATTCATGATTCTAACTACCATATACGAAAATGAAAATATTTAATTGAGAGTTGAATTTATAGCTACTTTGTTGATTTTATTTGCAAATAATAATATATGTACCAGTACTTCTGAAAAACCATGATTACAATATAACAAGAGTACATGTAATAAAAATTCAGTCATATAGACATTTGACATTCATGAAGGGATTTCATATTGCCCTGTCGCAGTCTCTGACTGTATGATCATGGTTTTTCTTCTTTACTTATTATATGCATTACCATCTTTGATAAAGACTATACTATAAAATTACTTGTGTATTGATTCTAGATAGTATGATTCAGGGTGATGTAAAGAAAGGGTTGATCGAAATCTGAAATTGTTGCTAAAGAAACAGAAATCCCCACTTTCTGCTCTCAGTCTCAGTCTCAGTCTACTAATTTGTAAGCTTTAAGGCCTTATATCTAAGGTAACAGTTGTTTATATACGGTAAGTCAAAAGATCATTCTCAACCCATCATTACCCATAAGTCCACTTTAAAGTTAACTTCAAATGTGTACTCCAAAGTGATTGATTTCTTAGCATGATGAAGATACAAGTTGATAAATTTAACATTCTGCTCTAAAAAAGCTAAACGGAAAAACAAAATTCTGATAAAAACGTTCTTGTGCTTGTACTATTGTATCATTTTGTTATGAAGAACAAAGTCTTCTGTCAGTCCTATAAATAATGTGGTGTAGACTACAAATTAACTTTAACTGTGGTGGACTTATTATCAGTGTGTTTGGACATGATTTACTTTGTATATTTACGGCATTTTAATTTTTATAAAATATTTCATGATGCTTTTTAATGATGTGAATTTGCATTACCTTTGAAAATGTTCTACTGCATTATATTGTTTATATTCTACAGCTACCAGTAGTAAAAAAAAAAAAATAAAAACAAAAACCAAACTTAAGAATTTCTATTTGTTTATGTTTATTGTACCATTGCACAGTTATGATATTTGTTTTCTGTCATTTCTTATTTTCAAATCTTTTTAATTGCGATATTCTGTAAAAATATGAGTGAGGAAAAAAATCAGGTCAATGTTTGAACCTGGGACCTCTGGTTGAGTCTACCACCACAAATTCATGTCTGTTGTCAATAAGGGAATGGAATGTTTTTCACATAACATCAAGGTCGACATCGACAAGTTGGCGTACAAATGTTTTATTTTAACATACAATGATTATGAAAGAAAAAACGGCCAACAAATATTTTGTGAATATAATTTTATTTTCAAAGATGAAGAAAAGAATAAAGAGATTAATTAATATTAATATTTTATTAAATTTCATAATTTCTTTCTGTAGAAATCACATTTCAACACCCGATTACTGATTTTAGTTCAGTCCATAGTGTTACTTGTTACACATATTTTCACTTCATAAAAAACACACAGCACTTAAAATAAGCAAGTAAAAGTAATGCATATAGATCCATTTATACCTTATAGCTAATGTGGGCTCTGGTTTAGTCTATAATTGAGGGGCAGGACGAAAATGGTACCATGAATTACCGTAGTAACATGAGTAACAGTAGTGTTCTGTGTTTCTGAGGGATTGAAAAATAAAGTTTGGGGGATGGAGGGGCCGTTAGAGTGGGGGGTGGTTAGCATATGTGAGGCATCTCTATGCTGACTTTATTGTTTTTTTAACCCACATATAAAATGCAAATAAATAGCTGATTAAATTAAATATACGATGTAGGCCTATCGAGCTTGGTTCCTGTGAATATAATGGTATAGTTAAAGGCAAAGACCATTCAGTGATCAGTCCTCTTCATTTCATAGACTAATACACTCATCTCTCTTCTACCTTTGTCCCTCTTCTGTCTGTCTTTCACCATCTGAGTGTTTGTATCATTTTCCCTATTTGCAATCAATTGTTCAGATTTCAAACAAAGCAAACTGTGATGAAATCATGCTTGTCCTGATACATGGGCAAATTATAGGTAAGACTAAATCTCTTAGAATGAAGAAGGGACACAAATCTCACAGTATGCACCCCTTAACTCTGCTAACTCAGATAAAAAAGCATTAACTGTGTCCTGTTTAAAAACAAAAAAACAACAACAACCCAGCAAGAAGATAACAAAACAAAAAATTTACCAATTTATCCGATACGATATGTAACCACCACCTCCATGGTGTGCCAGTAAGCCTCCCTACCTTTTGAGGTAAGAATAAGGCTGCCCACCATCTCTACAGTAGGAATTATCCATATGTGTAGAGGAATAAGCAAATTACAATATCAGTCAGACTGTAAAATAAAAAAAGGATCTTCTGGATTATATAATTATAATGCAATTATATAATTTAAATAGAATTCTGGTTAAAGATAACAAAGATGTGCTTCTTCTCCTAGTTCCAGTTCTACGACACCAACAATACCCAGTGTATCTGCATAGTAATAGTACCAATATCATTGTTCAGAGTATTAGTATTATTAGTATTAATATTAATTAATTGTACTAGCCTATAGTATATATTAATATTAGTATCATTGGGTGTAAGTGTAAGTCTTCTATCATCTTCATGTAGTGCTGACTTATAATGCAGTGCAATAAAACCAAATTGCTCAAATTGAGACCTTAACTTTATGTTATGGTCATAGTACATGTATAAGCCAAGCACATGGAATCAAAGGATGGTTTCTAAAACTAAAAGAGAAGAGAGGAATGCTTCAGTTTCAGTTTCATGGAAAAATTGTTATCTCTGTGGGATAGAGACATTTCCACTTATTTAGAATAATAATAATAACTACCATAATAATAATTATGGCCTTTTCAGGAGTGTGAATGAAGTAGAAAAATTTCAATTTTTTCCCTCTTCTGGGTACCCCCTAGATGTTGAATATATTATATGAGTAATTTTTGTCAATCCTTTACTTGATTGCTAGCAATAGACAA
>JBBPCV010651846.1:0-11216 GCA_037974505.1 Plocamopherus tilesii
CCAAACACTCAAACACACGCCCAAACACACATATCCACACACTCAACAACACCCGCCCAAACACACACCTAACCACACACTCAAATACACGCTCAAACACACACAAAAAAAAAACAAAAAAAAAAACAACAACAAAAAAACAACAAAAAACCAAAACAACAAATCAGAGCAAAACTGTTTTTAAGACAAAAACAAAACAACATATGGACAAATATCAGTAAATTTCAAATGTTTTCATTTATGGCAGTAGCTAAAAGTTAAAGTTTTGACATTACATGTATTATGTCTGTCTGACTGTTGAAGAAGACCCAAAATTGTCAGTTCCATGACATTGTAAATTCAGACCTTTCTCATCATTCACAATCATTTCATAGATACAAAAATGTATCTTGTGGTATTGACACATGGCTAATACTAAATAAAAAGTGGTGTGCATTCACACAATTCACAAATCAACGAGTTAACTACATTTTGTGTAAATAAGGGGAGGCAATATGGGAAAACAGGTAAGCAGCTATTGCTTCTTCTAGGCCTGAACCCCAATAAGGGAAAATGGTTTTGAATCTGGGTTAAAAAAGCAATAATAGCAAAGGCTGAATAATCAACATTTATTTTAATTGGTGAGGACAGAGAAAAAAAGACTCAATTTTATACAAAAGTAGTAAGGTATAAAAGAGCACAAAAATGTACAACAAATGAATATTATGTGACATGAATCAAGTTTAAGAGTCGTTCCGAGATTAAAACTGGTGTCAAGGAATTTGTCCATGGCTAACTGAAGGGCACGCTGTGTTGTCTGAGTCTTCTTTCTTGCTGACCAGCACGGAGTGACAGGAGCAGCAGACCAGGACTGTCTCTTTCATGGCTGCTGGAGCTAGTAGTGGTAAGAAGAAAGAAAATGATATCATCATTTTAGTATATATATATATTTCCCATGTACTCACAAATGCATTTATAAAATGAACAATAGAATAAATAAGAAACAATATTAATGTCTAAATACATTTTTCTTCAGAAAGAAAAAAAATGATCAGTAAAGATAAATGCTGTTCATTACGAGACAAATCAAGTGAAAGGGCATAGCCGTCTCAGTTTTCTTTCCACCATTTGGGTCATGAAATTGATTGCAAGATGAAGCAGCAAATATGGGCTTACATATACCTCCCTGCCTAACCAAAGAACTATGGATTACGTGTGATGAATAAGACATAAGGGCAAAGACAGATGGATTTCAACATAGGTAAAACGATATATATATGGCAGAAAAATGTTAAAATGCCTGGAAGACTGACAAAGAAGATGGCGATGGCATGCATGAAACAGACTCCTCCTCCTGAAAAAAAAACAACAACAGCAACCCCCCACCCTAAAATAAAAAGACTAAAAACAACCCCCCCCCCCCTTAAAAAACAGACCCCAAAAAACAAAACGAACAAAAACCCATAAGAAAAACAAAAAAAAACCCAAAAACAAACGAATAAAAAAAAACAACCCACAAAAGCAAACCAAAACAAACCAAAACCAAAAACATACAATGTAAACACACAAACATACATGTAAAAAAGACAAATAATAAAAAAAAGAAATAAAAAAAGAAAAAACCCAAACCTCTCCACCCCTCCCCAAAAAAAGCAAAAAACAAAAAAAAAACAAAAACCAAACAGAAAACAAACAAAATGGAAAACATAGCTGAATCCCCCTCACACAAATATTGAAATTAGATCTACTAGAAATGAGGCCAAGTAATTCAAAAGCAGATTAATTCGTAAAACTCTCAGAACTGCTACAGTAACATTCATAGATTATAATATAATCTTCGGCAGAAAAAAAAAAAAAGAAAGAAGAATAGAGAACGACACAATCATCTTTATAAACGCTTTACAATGTCTTGCCACCAATCTTGTCTTGTAAAACACAATTAATGCAACAAACTCATAAAAGGTTGACAAAAAAGATTAAGAAACTTAGTCAAGTATACTTGTATCAATTGAGGACACATTTAGAAAAGTATTACAATAAAGAGATAAGATACCCTGCACCCTCCTCCATCTGGTGGAAACTGTCATGTGATGGGGACAAACCCTCTCTTTTGACAGATATGTCAGATTAACAAACTAGGCCAAAAGGAAGACAGGGAAAAGTTAGACCAGTTAATAATGTGAAGAAAAAAAAAAAGAAAAAAAAAAAGAAAACAAAAAGTCCAAAGGGGCTTGTCTACAGGTTAAACATGTCTACAAATTTTCATTTGCTCATTCATTTCAACAGTATGCACACTGCCAGAGCTGGCATGATAATGATAAACTGACAGAATATTCATAGGATCGTTAGAATCAAGAAATGAGAGGATCCTAAAGAGAAAACATCGAAAGAAAAATGTTACTTTGCAGCATGCTATAAACATGAAGGCAATGATATACTTTTTATCTGATCACATTGAAATAAAACAAATTTATAAAATGAGCCTTTATTTTTCACTGTCTTTTGCCTCCATGTAATACATTAAATTATTCCTCCTATCATGAGGCACCACAACAATTCTGCAACGATTAAAAAAAACAAAACACCTTGCATACGAGCACTTTCAGTAAAAAAAATTCATATCTCAAGAAAATATTAAAAACGCATCAAAATCACAACACATTCCTCTTCAAGATATACTAACAAACCAAACACCTCCCCCCTCCCCCCAAAAAAACCAAGAAACAAAACAGAAAGATTGGCAGAAAGATAAATAGATATATGTAGAGATGGATATATGGACAGAAAGACAGACAGTCGTTTACAGACATACAATTAAACATAACGGGAATATGTAGTTTTCAGGGTAAACAAACCTAAAAGCAAGAAAAAAAACAACAAGACAACTCCCCCCCCAAAAAAAAACCCCAACAAAAACAACAACAAACAAACAAACAAACAAAACAAAATAAAACTAAACTAAACTAAAAAACCCAACAAAAACTGGGTGAACTCGCTCCCTTTTTCTGACAGTGTAATTTTCAATCACAGGAAGAAACTTACAACAGGATACAAAAATATCATTTTGGTGTTCCTTCTATTTTAATTCATTAATATCAAAATTTGTTGAATGTTACTCTGGTTAAGGGCATTCATCAGAGTAATTATAGGCTAAATACGTATAGCAAAGACTTACATGTTGCTCCAAACACTGAGCGTGGCACCTTTTGGTAACAACAACGGTTACAAAAACTGTTGCCACAGTGCCGACAATAGAGCTAGAAACAAAATACAAGCAAGCACAAGGGTAGAGAGGCTGCAACTTGATACATGCCAGTAGATATGGATATTATAAATATATATGTAGATTAAAACCAGATGGTGGTTAGGTGAGATGAATGTGTGTTTGTCCATTTTTGTTCTATTCTAAAGGTGCTTGTGAAACCATTAATTTTCCCATCTTCATTTTCGTAGTTAATCTTGAAGGAAGGGAGGGTCTACTTTTCCTCTCTCTCTTTTTCTGCACGTATAGGAATGGACAAACACATACCCATACGAACACAATGGAATGGTGGTGGCTGGCAAATGGAGCTTTTCACCGACTTTATTTTATTTCGAAAATAAACAAGACTATTTTCTCTCACTCTAAAATAAACAGACAACAAAAACCCCAACAAACCAACAATAACAAAACCCCCCTCCCACCATCAAAGACAGATATTTCTTCTTTATTTTTTATTTTTTATTTATTTATTTATTTATTTTTTTATAAGTGAGAAGTAAATTGTAGGGATTTAGAATTGACAAGAGATAAAATTAGAGACCTTTTGAAGACAACGAAAACTCCAAAACCTATTTAAAGCAAATTTAGTACTTTCTTCCTTTTGTTTTTCTTTATTTTGGTTTTTCTAACAAGCATCATATTTTGCCAGCCTCCATCATGAATTGATTTGGATTTCATGATCCAGACAAAATGAAAGGGAGATAAAACATGAAAATGAGTACTTGTAGAAAGCTTATTGGTGAAGCAAACAAGAAATGGGAGCCAGACATGTTCTGATAAACTGATGAATAAATTAGCTTTATCTTAAGGCTGGTATATATATTATAAAATGTATTTAAATTCTCTCTTATTTCCATGAATACAGTATTTGTTTTTATAGCATTATGTATAGGCTTTTGTAATAAAATTGGTGTTAGACCAACAAATTTAATTCTATTTCAATGAATGATGAATTACACATGAGCGTGAATCTTGACAAATATATAAAGTCATCATTAAATTAAAAACAGGCATGAAAGTATGGCTAAATCCATGAAACATTAAGAAATAGACTCTATCTACTTACACGCTTTTTCAATAAAGACGCAAAGGATACGTTACAACCTAGACAGCTCTCTGAAAGAGTCAACAATTTAAAAATAATCAGCCCAGAGTTCTAATTCTAACATTTTCTAGCTCATCATAACAACAATGCCTGACAGAGAAAGCATCCCGTTCCTGTCTTCCCTTTTCACAAATAATAATGATAAAGATAATAAGAAATTCATAAAGTGCTGATCTCCAACAAGATGCTCAGTGGCTAAAAAGGGGATATTAAAATAAAAAAAGAAAAAAAGAAAAAGAAAATATGATGCAAAAATAAGAAAAGTTCAGCCCCATTGCCGCACAAACCATAATAATAAATGTAATTTTCATTTGCTCACTGTATTCATTTCATCAGTAAAATTCATTCATCAAAGCCAGATATGCAAGCTTATGACCAAGCATAATCAACATTATGTGTTATTAATTTGATGTATGTCACAGCAGAAGGTTGAATGAAGCACGTGCAACAATGCTTTGAAATACGAAAAACTGGACATGAAACAAAGACACAAAAATCCCCCTACCCGTGCAAATCTCTCCATTCTTATCACTACCCCACCTCATCCAAATCGCGTATAAATTTACACACTGGGTATGAAATATTCAATATGATCTCCATTTTCCTTTAAGAAGCGAATAGAAAGTCAAAAAGAAGAAATTACACTCTACTCAGATAAACTCTCAGGACCGGAAAAGTTTGGTTTATCTTAAGTGAAGTTCACTGTCACTGATCGAAAAGATATCAAATTTTGCACCAAAAGACACCACACTAAGCCTGCATGTCCTTGGACACAATGAACATGTGTAATAACAATAAACAATTGCTGACTAGGTTAGGCTAGGCCTGGTTCAAAACAAGAAAAACTTTGCCTAAATTATGATAAACAATAAATCAATGCTATACTGCGCAAAAAAATTCCATTAAAACATTCCACAGACTGTTCAGTGCTCGTAGTGGGCTTTGTGCCTGAAGTTGCTATGTTCTGGTAATGACTGATTTATTACTATACTTGTAGGTGATGTTGGGATTGGGATGGCTTATTTTATTTGAATATAGTTATGGACGCCTAGGGAGGACAAATAATAAAAGGACCCAAAAATGTTCGTTTTGACAGAGAGTTCATTTAAAGTGAGTTTATTTTACAAGGATTCTACTGTATTCAAATAAAAATAAAAACCCGCACAAAACAATACAACCCAATGAAATCTGCTTCACTCAAACTTTCATGCTGTGACAAACATACTTTTGATGTATTATGTCTCATGCTGGATAAAGAAATTCTGATAAGTAACACAAAACAGCATCAATTCTCATACCATAACAAATGCAGATAAGTGTGGTATCACAAACTAGACTGGTGTCAAAGTAATGTGAGTGATGGGTGATGCTGAGTCATGGAAGTCTAAGTCTGTACAATTTTACAGCAGAGAAAGCAATTTAAAAAAAAAAGAAAAAAAAGAACTGATTGCTTTAGAAACAAAAGAAACAAGTCTGAAAAAAAGCCATAAGGACATCATGGGCGCTTAAACTTAAATACAGTGGGCACCATGCATGTTGACAATCTTAAAGCTTACATAATTTTCGAGTCTGTTTTTTCCTCTTTATAACAATTATATATACAGCACTTCTGTTATGTTGATATAGAATTCCCTACAATTGTATATTATTAAAGACTTCCGAAAAGTCATGTATGCCTATTTTTCACAATGAATATAAATGCACTTCTCTTATGTCAACATATCTCCTCTATGTTGACATCGAACTTCCAATTGTATTCATTAAAGACTTCTGAAAAGTCATGGCATGTCTATATTGTTCAAAGATTTATCAAATCAGTCTATACACTAATTGATTGACAGCACATTCTTTCTCTTTTCTCTTCCTCCCTTGTAGCACACTCTCTCTCTTCTCTTCATCTTTCGTCCAATTAACAAAGATCCACTGACTGGATGAAGTGTTCAGTGACTCATATCGGCAATGCCTGCAAAGATCAGAATAACTGTCTATCCCTACAGCCTCCTATAATTCCATTACAACCACAAGTAAGCCTGCATCCATCATGGTAATTTTCTTTTCCTTTTATTTAACAATCAACGCAACTATGATAATCATTGTATTTTCAAAGCTTCAAATAGCTTTTGTAAGTTAGATCCAAATCCAGATGCCTATGCCAACACAAAGCTTGATATATTGATTTTACATCATAATAGCCATTTCCCCCATGACCCCTTAACTTTGTGAACAACTAAAGTAACTGTTGATCAATTTTTAGGATCATTGTCTCTAGATGATATTAAAATTGTACAGCTTCTCAATGACCTGGATGATATTAAAATTGTACAGCTTCTCAATGACCTGGATGATATTAAAATTGTACAGCTTCTCTATGACCTGGATGGTATTAAAATTGTACAGCTTCTCTATGACCTGGATGGTATTAAAATTGTTCAGCTTCTCTTAAGTTGACCTCCTTCAAGTTGACAAGATTTGCCCCATCCCGCTGATGTCAAGATGTCTAGTGTCCACTGAACTTTCTGCTAAATTTCAATCTCTTCACAAAAAGTTTCATATGGACCCCCATTGTGCTAGTGATGACATTTTAACAGAGTTATCCATATTGAAGTGCCCTAATTACAATGTACATGTATAATGTATGGGCTTATTTATTTTATTTTCACATCTATGAGCTAATGTTGGCTAAAACAACTTTCCTGTCAAATATACAAAGAATATTTGATTTGTTTGAACAACCTGAAATCAATCAAAACAAAAACCAAATCACTAACAGATGAACAGACTAAAAGAAATAACATAACATCTCAAGAAACAAAAACCAATCAGCTTCACAGAACATATGACCTGACCATAATCGTCAAGACAACCCCCTACATTAAAAGAACATCAAGGCACTTACTTACTTTTACCGATTACTATATTGCAATTCCTGAATGCTGGCAATGAGAATATTACTGTCGTTTACTTAATAGTAAAAATTAACCTACAGCAAATGGCAGTGTTCCCAAGATATTTTGATACTGATATATATTTCAATATAAACCAAGCATAGACATGAAGAGGATAAATGACAATCAGAAGCTAAATTACACAGATTTAGAAAACTGAATTACCTGCAGATTCTTTTCCCAATGAATTTTTTGGCCCATTTACTTCAGAAGCAGCAAAGAAAAAAACATTTGAATCAAGTGGTGGAAGGGTACATGAAGAACACAAGTCATTGTAAAAGAGTCTCATACTTTGCAAAGGAAGAAATAATGGGGCTTAAACCCTTTAAACACAATGTCTATTAGAGAAGGAAACTACCACAGTTAATATGATCGGAAGAAACGAATGGACATGGCATAGAAACCAATTAAACAAAAAACCACCAGAAACAATTTTCAAACACCCATCCATATGAATTCACAAGAACTAGAATATTTGTGACTCTAGACTGAATGATACTCATACCCAAGTCATTTCATGATGGCTAAATCTTCTGATGATCGACCAAATGCAATAGAAGAAGAGGAGAAAGTAAGTGTTTACACATCAGAGACATTTGGCCTTTTGATTCTGTATTTTTCTTTGATTTTTGTTTATTTGCCATGATGCAACAGTAAAGCAGAAAATTGTCTGGAGAAGAGTGGACTAAAACTAAGAGAGATTAATTCAAAGTTAGCACAAGGTTACATGAAAAATGTGACCATTTAGGGTTGTTACTGCAATCATTATCAACACTCAGGGATAAGAAAAAATCATTGAAATAATAAAAAAAGAGAGAGAGAGAGAGAAAAGGCTAAGATGTGTCATTTAATATTTATATTTAGGTGTAATGTATTTATTAGTATGAATGCTATATAAAAAAAGAAGAAAATAAATGACTTTATCGGCTAACATCTCTTTTTAAACATTAAACGCCTAATAATGATTTGTTTTGTATGTGATATCCAGACCAACCAATCAGAAAAAAAGGAGAAAAAGTAAACAAAACAAAAAAAGCAATATATAAAAATAAACACAAAATATTAAAAAAGCATTGAACACATAAAACTTTCCAAGCAGACAGTACATATTTTGGTTTGAAAAAAAAAGAAGTAAAACTTAAAAAAAAAAAAAAGGAAGAAAAAAAATGAGAGAAAAAACAGACACTCACCATTAGCGATCTGTTTGCGTCTCTTCTTGATTTCCATGAACCGAGCTACCATTCCCGGTTTGGTGGGTGACGGGTCAAGTTCAATCATCGACTCATCTCCAACCACATCGGTTAGGTCAAGCTGGCCATGCAAGAAATGAGCAGAAACAGAAAAAGAAAACCATTCTCATTCTAAAATAATAATATGTTTCCACAGCCATTAGGAACATTTCATTATGTAATAAAAGTGTGTGGTCACAAAATTGTAAGAGTATATGATTATTATGATGAAAATGAAAATTTCAATAAGATGGAATTTCATTATTCTCTCTTGAAAACTATTTCAACAGATCATGCATATTAGTTGCAATATCCATCTTGGTGATTTATACATGACTATCCTATCTATAGGGATCTCAAATCCAAATTTTCAAAAAGGAGGAACTTCACACAGCTGATTACTTTATGAAGATATAGCGTGTGCACAGTCCTACCACTATATTATTATATTTAATATTATACACACACACATATATATAATATGTGTGCCATATAAGCTTACATATAATAACATGTACTGGAACATGGTTCCCCCTTTGAATATTGGCAAAGTGTCTTCCGCTTAACTTACACATCAGCATAGCGGAGGAAAATAGCGGAGAAATAGAAAGAGTAGAATTCAACAAAACAGCGGAAATTTGAGACCCCTGTATCGATCAATCTTTAACTCTTGTTAACTCTTGTTTAAATTTGCCACATCTGAATCCTACAATATATACGTTGGACTCAAATTGCAGGGAAAATATGATATGAAAAAAATGTTTTATAAACCTAAAATCAAAGTACCGAGCAACTCAATGTGTTCACCACTTAATCAAGCATTTTAGCAGGGTATAGTATGGTGGCAGTTTCTTTTCTTTTTACATCTACCAACTTGTAACAGTTTGGTGCACATTGTTCAAGGCCAAGATTGGACACTGAATAGAGAATCAGATATGGATTGGAGGCCTAGACACGAATTAGAGTCTTGCAAATATATGTAATGTGATCTTGTAAAGACAAAATATTAAGTTATTTCAAGAAGCCACACACACAAGTCAAATTGAAAACTTTCTTTCTCATTATGGCAAAGTACAATTAAAAATTTATAAAAGAAAAGCAAGATACAGTCCTCACAGAATTGACATTTATGAATCATTGTAAACTAGATACTTACATCAGAACTATCATCATCACCATCATCATCATCATCATCTTCTTCATCCACATCACAGTCTTTGCTTTCTTTTTCTTTCCCTTTCCCCGCCTGAAATTTGTATGTTTGTTTAAATAATAATGAAAAAAATAAATATCTATTTATCACAGACAATAACCTGAATTTAGTTGTAAAGACGTACAAAAGTATTTTTGTTTTTGTCACATTCAATACGAAGGATTCAAAGCACATTGCACGATCACGTGTGACATTTTACTTAATTTTAATCTAAAATCTACCCGCTTCTTGATTTGGTATCCATCACTTAAGAAGACTCTCATCTTAATGAAACAAGAGCAGATCTCAGGTGAAGCTCAAGAAGATAATTAAAATCAAACTCACTTTCCAGTGTGCTTGATAAAGCAGTTAAACACAATAGGCACGTTGCAATACTACAAATCTTATTGATAAGAGCAGCGAGTTCTTGAATTAGATCTACTCCCTTTCTGTGAATAACTACCTGACAATGAACTCGGATGATCAGTGCATGTTGAGCTTTGAAGCCCTGTCTTATTGCTAGTCATATATTCTCAAATGATCAAGTCATATTTGTGGAGCTACTTTCAGTATATGACTTCTGGTTGAATTCATGAAATGGACATACTATTATTATAAATAATAGATTCAGATCTAGATAAATCTACAAAACCTTTCTGAGTGATAGATCTATAGCTGAATCTACTTCTGTGAGGGTACTCAGCTTGCCAGGTAAGGTTTATTACCAGCCTGACTACGACCATCACAATCGGGGCCTAAACGCGTACAATGAACTATTATTCAAGGATTTTTATGGCCCACGTGGGGTCGCGGTATCATATGCACTTTTCTGCTTAATTCCAAAAAATCTGGGATCGTAGACAGCTCTGTAATGATATGAAACATCCTCTTAGCCCACTGGAGCGTCCACAGAAATCAAGCAACTATATTTGCATCATACTAGTGGTGAAAGTATGAAAATGCAACACTTGGGATATTGACAAAATGAATGAGATTAAACCTTGTCATATATTTTACATGACCTCGTCATATATTTTACATGAACTGCCTATTAAAAAAAATGTATCTCTTCTTACGCTTAATGAATTAAAACATACATAATTAGAAGAGATAACTTCCAAAAATAACAGATATAAATGGTGTCATCATAATTATGATTCCTTGAGTACAAAAAGTAAAACTGATCAGTTAATGGCCCTTAACAGAACGATACTACAATTTTTTTCACTGAAAAATTCAACGGCCTTACCATGACAGAAGATAAGAGAAACATTTCACTTAAGAACAAGACTCTAAACCCACACAAAAAAAAAACAACAACAAAAAACAACCACAAAAAAACAACAAAAAACAAAAACAAAACAAAACAAAAAAAAAACAACAAACAAAAACACAACAACAACAACAACAACAACAAAACAAAAAACAAAACAAAAAACAATAACTGATGCCGAAGCGGAGTCCGAACAAAGGTCTCCCGGGTTGCAGTCCAAAACCTCAACTG
>JBBPCV010652957.1:0-11212 GCA_037974505.1 Plocamopherus tilesii
TTTTTTTTTTTTTTTTTTTTTTTTTTTTTTTTTTTTTTTTTTTTTTTTTTTTTTTTTTTTTTTTTTTTTTTTAACTTGTACAGTAATGATATTCAAGAGGACAACATATTATGACTGCAAAATTGAAGATAATTAACAGAGCACTTATTTCCAAAATGGAAATAAGGTTGAACAAATCATAAAATTACATGTAAGGAGTGAAAATAAAGCATCATCATCATTTTATTTTTACCACAGAGATAAAGTTTGATGATATTTATTTCCAACAAATAGCCAATATGTGGTCGATGCAATACACTGTAAAATAAATTTTACTCTTTTTCCTTTGTAGGAATCTGAATTGTTGTATGAAGCAGAAGTACCAGGTCCTCCAGTCGTAGTTGAACTGTATGGCAACAATGGCGGTGAAGAGGGAAATGAGATTCTCTATGGAACATCAGATGGTCGAATTGGAATGGTACAGATTGGAACGTATGTATTTTTTAGAGCCATTACACGAGAACAGTCATACATAATATTCTCAAATTTAATTTCCAAGGAACAATGAATGTATGTAATTTTTTTTAAAGGAAGAAAAATGTTTATTTTTTAGGTTTTATGTGATTTTACTCTGTATTATGTCTTATCCATTAAATTTTGTTATTCACAATAAGGAATATCATCAAGATCCATTTTATCTGGAATCTCTTCAAACCTTTTTTTGTTCTGATAAATAATCCTAGTATTTTTCCTTTTTAACAATCCTAGTACTCTTCCTTTGAAGTGAACTGGTCATCATATACAAAACACCGATGTTACTTTCATTGAAGCTGACCTTTATTCTTTTCTTAAGCAAGTTTATCTCCAAGCTTGAAATAAATGTTTTGTTTATTTGTAAATCACCAAGAACATATATTTGCATACCAATAACTGTTTGACAAAGCAAGAATACATTTGCCTATCAATGACTATTTTCCAAAATAAAATAATTGTGATGCATAGAATTGCACCTCTGAGCAAATAATGTTCTTTTATTCGAAATTCTTCTTCTACGAATAACAGGTCTGAAAAAGACATTGGTGGTCATGGCATGCCACTCACATCTCTTCTTAGACAACCTTAAGAAACTTATGTTGCCCTGACTTTTTAGATTGTTTAGATTTTATAATTAATTTAACCTTTTCCTGCCTTTACTTTTTGTACCTTTTATTTTTCTTGTTAGAGCTAGTTGTTCCAGACCCTGTTCTATTGGTTTAGATGCCCAAGAATTTGCCTTTTTTATTGGTTTTTTTTTTTAATATTGCTCTTCCCCTAGCTTCATTGAGTACATTTTCATTTGATTTCTTATCTGTTCAAGAAATTCTGAGCATTCTTCTTAAATGCCACATTTTGTTGCCTCCAACTTTTTCCTAATCTTATCTGTTATAGTCCAACCATACTAAAGACTTGATCTTACACACATTTTTAGTGCTCTAATTTTTGTTTCTTGTAGTACATTTCTTTCTTCAGGATGAGCCTCATTTTATTGAAAAGTCTTTTGCAATAGCAATTCTCTTCTTTAATTCTGCTCAGTATTTACCATCAGATTAATGATATATCCTAGATATTCAAATTTTTTAACTGGTTCTGTCTCTTCACCCATGTTAAACAAATTGCATTTAGGATTATTAGCTTTTTGTATCTACTTTCATACACTCTGTTTTCTTTATATTTAAGAATAGTCCCTTGTGTTTACTTTCTGTTACCATTATATTATGTAATAAACATCTACAGAGAGTTTTGCTCCGATGTTGCAATTAAATCTCTGTCAATTGCATATCTGATATTATTAACATTTTCACCATTAACTTTGAGGCTTGGATTATCATTATGTTCCAAAGGGTTGTCTCACTGTACTAATTGGTGATATGATTCATCTTTGTCTCATTTCTCTTTTAATATGTATGAATTCACTATATTCTTATAGCTTCATTCTGATCCCAACATAAATTTTTGATTATTCTCAAATCTTTTCCATCCATTTCTATTTTTTGCAGAATTATAAACAGTTCGTCATTTCTAGCCTTATCAAATTCTTTTATCAGTAAAATGAATGTATGAATCATGTTGTAAACTGATTAAGTTTAAAAGTAGTAATGTCCTTCAAAAACTTTTGGCTTTGTCCTGAAATTGTCCTTCTATCTTATTTAAGGCTTTCAGTTCAGACAGTTCCTTTACCAAGAGCTCACTCTTGGGTCTTTGTGATTTTCTTGCAGTATCTGACACAGATAGAAAAAGAGCATGCTGATGTTGATGAAAAATCAAACACAGCTTTGCACCATTGTGTTTCTCTGAGATCATCCTTCACATGTTTTGCCTTTGATGGTGGTTGTCACTCAAAATCTGTTTTTGAGTCTACATATTATGCTACTAGTCTAGCATAGATTCCCAAGATCATTGCAGCTTGTTTAAGAATCTATCTGGCTTGAAAATGCCTGACAGCAAGGTCACGGTTTTCTTTCTGAAGCCCTGGCACCCTTCAACAGTGCTTAACACTGAATGAAACTAACTGCTGAGCACACCTTATTTAAGGGGTTTTCCCTTTGTATTGTTTGAATATATATGAAAAAATTTTTTTTATTTCTGGAAAAGAGAGGGGTGGGAAGGGAGGGCTAGTTGCTTTTTTTTTCTTTTCACTTTGCTTTTTAATTAGTTCTTTCTGTGTTTGTTTTATTATTTCTTTTTAATGGGAACAATGGTTGATGGTGTCTTTTTCTGTTTTTCTAGGAGTACGTTTTGTTTTTGTTGGGTGTGTTTGTGTGTGTTTGTGTGTGTTGGGGGGTTTCTTGGATTTTTTTTTGTTTTTTTGTTTTTGTTTGAGAATTCTCTCTCTAAAATGATTTTCTACTTTCCTTTTCTTTGAGTTAGAATGATACCTGGATTACAGAGTGATAAGTAAGTTATGGTATGCTATATCAGATCCAGTGTTAAAACACAGTTTGTTCACTGCTGACTGTAATTACATGTACAATATTGTTGTTGATGCTTCTATGTGCAACCTGCATTAATAATTAGCAGATCTAGTCTGGCTTGTTCTTACAAGAAAACAAGAGAAGAATTCAGGATGAGAGCTGAAGTGTGTAGGTTAATGTATTTTTCTTGCATCTATCAATGTAATTTGTGTAAAGTCGTGCTCTAAAAAGAAAAAGAAGTGATTTTCTTAACTCTCTTTGCATATTAATCTTTAAGATAGGAAAGCAGTGCTGCATGTGCTACATTTAAATTTACTTGCAGTGAAAGTGTAAATGTTACCTTAAATGTAAAGCTACTTTCTCTAACTTGCACTCCCTTTTAAAGAGCTTTTCTGTACAAAAAGGAAATATCTGTTGTAGTGATTTCAAGTAGAGAAGTCAGTGGGCTTTCTTAAGCTTTGCTGCTATTTAAAAAAATTTGTTTAGATAATCTTTTTTGCTACATACGAGATGCCCATTGCTTAAGTGGACCTTTTTTTTTCTATCCATATTTGACTATTTTTCCATCTTGTTCTTTCTTGTGTCCTGTCTCTTACGTGTATTTTTATCCCATTCAGAATTTTCTATGAAATGTTTTCTTGATTTCTATCTTTTTGTGTTTTTGTATTTTTGTCTGAAATACATGTATCATATTTATTTATAAATAAAAGTTAAACTGTATGTGAGTATCACTTTTAACATTTCAGTATTGTAATCTAATTAAAAACTTTTTTTCCTATCCCTTCGATTTTGTAAGCCACAGTGAATAATATTTGAAATTTTTGATAGAATACTAAATTCATGAGATTTAATACAGCACAAAAAGCAAAAAGAATCTGTTTACCTTGGATAAACAGGGAGCTTTCATTTTGTTTTCTTACATTTCATTATTGATTAAGATAGTATTATTATTATTATAATACATATCTTGTTTTTCTCCCTATGTCTTCTTTGTGCTTTCTAGAAGTCACTGCAGTTTGTCTCTTTGTATATGCTGTTTTGATTGTTCCATTACATATATATGTCAAGTCATGTAAAATATTGATGGACCTTTTACATTGTACATGTACAGGAGCTTCAGGAATTTTGTTTCCTACAAGTTTTCGCTATCTTTGTATCACCTTTGAGTCTAAAATCATTTCTCCATTCTTTTTAGATGGACAAGGACAATGCTATATCAATAGTTGTAGGCACAAACCGGCCATGATTGGATTGCCCAATTTTTCTGTAAATATCTTAGACATAGTGATAGCAGAAATGAAAGATTGACTTGTCCGGTTTGATTTGAAATTTTTTTAGGCATTTCCATTTAGTGATGTTGTCTGTTAATTTTACACAAAATAGAATGGGTGTTATTAAGACCTTTGAGTTATTTTCTGAGAAATTAGAAAACACTGGCTTGGCAGATTTGTGCCTACTGCCATTGATATCTCACCATATACAATTTCTCTTCTTTTTTTATCTCTCTCCATTTTTATTTATTTGATTTTTTTTATTGTTGTAATTATTTTTTACATTATTGTCAAATGCACATGCTTATTTTCTCTTCTTTTTTTTTTTTACTCACAGCAGATGTTATTATAAAATAAAATGATTTGTTCATACTAAAAGTTTGATAAAAATGGTTTCAAATGATGAAAATCCTCATTCTCAACTGATTTTAAATACGGCTAGAAATACTTATCATGAGAAATCCATGAAAGATGATGAACACACCATCAGAGAATATTTCATTTTCTGTTTGCCCTTAACAAAATATATACTTACAGTAGTGATGTAAGACAACTCAATATGGTTATAGCTAGAATATATTGAAATGAGAGTTATCATTGTGACCATAAGAGACAGTGAGATGCTAATGTTTATTTAGTTAGACTGTAGAACATTTTTCTAAAATTCTTTCATTTTCTTTTTCTTTCTTTCTTTTTTTTTCATCTCAGTCTTGTCCCAAGCCACCGATGGGAAATGCCAAATGAAAGAAGAAATGGTGGTAAGTTTTGTCAGAATAAACATTTTTTGGTCAAGGCAACCACAGAAATAATGCTGAGTGCATGCACAATTCTGTAAAATCATTTAAAGGAACCTATTAATTCACATGTACCTGTAAAGTTTGTGAAGAGCAAAACAAAAATAAAAACAAAGAACAAACTCTAGAATACCATATAGTCTAATACAAATTCCTCACCCACTTATTCATTTAAAGAGGTCGATTTAAAGTGGGATTGAGCACTGTAGAAATGCTAAGTATTATTATTGTTCGTCCTTATGTATTTCTCATCCCAAATCCAAGGGATGTTTAAAAAGTTATATTATGATAACATTTTTATATCAATGATCAACAAAACCATTTTGAAAATATCTGTTCTTACCTATAGCCAGATCCTCGTAATTTACTCATCATACACTATAATGGGATGCTGCAAATAGCCAAAAGACTGTAGCAAAATATTAATTGAGTTAGTTGACTGACTGCATGCCTAGTCCAAATGGTTGCAAATCATCTGTCAGCTGATGATGCTAACAATCCAGTCTATAACAGCATCTAAATTGTCGTGAATCATATCATACACTATTTCAAATGCAGGAATTTTTAATTTTTTTTTTTAATTTTGTAAATGCATGCATCATTGGTTTAAAATGAATTTTTAATCCATTTTCTTCCTCCAGGCATTCTCTGCCTTGACAATTATGATATAACGGCTGATGGTATCTTAGATCTTTTGGTGGGTCGTGATGATGGGCAGGTTGAAGTGTACAGCTATGATGATGCCGATGAACCTGTGTTCCGTTTTAACTTTGTAAGTGATAAATATAAACTGTAAGCTTGTTTGTGAACTGATGGATTCCAATGGTATTGTTAAATTTGGAATTGTAGTCTTTATAAAAGTGATTTTCAAGTTACCACTGGTGTCTGAATTGTAAGAAATAATTACTTCTCCTTCACTACAACCCAAAATGAGTGACAGACTAATCTTTCTTTATAAATCTCACCAAATAATGGCTGCCTCCTTTTAACAATTAACGACTTGCTTAAAAAGATGTACATGTATAGTGACCGTTATTGATTATGCAAATTAATGTTAGCCACTCATTCAATAATAGAGACACCAAAGCCTTGTTCTTGTAGATTAGTGCCGAAGTGCCTTGGGTTTATCAGGCCAACAATAGACCTACCATATAGAAGTCATTCGTTTATTATTTTTCTTCTTATTCTTGAATAGTCTGACAATGGTTGCTTCGAATATTTTATATGACTTCTTTAATCAATAAGATGATTTATATTGTCTAATAATAACAAGAAAACCTAGCTAAAGAATTGTGAAACTTTTTGTGACCTTTGATCAAAAAGCATTGCTTACAAACTCATTCATTATTTTTTCACAGTCCTTCATGTAGCGGAGGGGATAAGCCTCTGTGTGAGTGTGTGTGTGTGTGTGTGTGTGTGTGTTTGTGTGTGTGAGTGTGTGTAGTAACGAAGGCAACAATGTCTTAGTCTTAACTCATGGAATACATGTGGACAACATCACTCCACCTGTCTGCTGGTAATGTTTATAGCCCAATTAATTCATTGGGAAACACAACACAGCAGGTTATGTGACTTTGAAATGAAAGTTGAACCTGTTGTTATCATTCTTTCACCCTTTACCGATCATTGGCATCTTTGTTTAGACTTCTAAGACTAGTTTCAGATTTGTAGCATCAAAAGTCAATCATTGAAGATTGGGATCACTGAGAACAGAACTCAAAAACAAAACAAATTGCTAAGATACAAATAAAATGTAACTTTTGTCAAAAATGTGGATTATCATTGTAAAAAGTATTAAATGGATATATAATTCAAAGGAATAAAGTTTTTGGGCTAGCTATTCATCTTTTCTGTGATTTGTTCTATATGTTATTGAATGTGTGATCATTTTTGTGAGAAGAAAAATCTTTGGTTACTCTTTCATGGTTATGCAAGGTGTGAGCAAAACACGCACATAATTGAAATATTGAGAGGTCCATCTACAAACAGCTCAGGGATAGGGAGAGGCATAGATCAGCTTGTGGGCCAATCAGTTTAAAAAATCTGTGAAAATTGCATTGAAGAATGAATTGGTAGTAAGATGTACCTTCGTATGAAAAAGATCAATGATCGATCTTTTTTTTTATCATCTCAAGACGTGTAGTGAAAGCATCACTTCTGTGAAAGGTGGCGTTGTATCAACCCCAAACTTTGATGAAATTGTTTGTTCAACTTATGCTGGTATGTTGTGTGTTCTTATTTATTTATTCATTTTTATCCATTTGTTTATTTAATTTTTTTTAATTTATTATTTTGTTGATATATTTACATATTCAATTATTGTGTTGTTATATGTATATATATATTTAATTTGATTCCCTTCCACTTCATTTGCTTGATTGTTTATTTACATGTTTTGGATCTTTTGTATCTTCATTCAATCATTTATTCATTCATTCATTCATTTATTCATTCATTCATTCATTCATTCATGCATTCACTCATTCATTCATTCATTCATTCATTCATTCATTCATAAATTCATTCATCATTCATTCATTTTCATCCGTTGATCTCCACTTATTAATTATTTATTCATTAATTTATTTCCTTTTCCTTACCTTATTTTTATCAAAGGGTTACAGTAGAATCCTGATAACACAAACTCCAAGGGACCAACGAAACTGGTTCGTGTTAGTGTTATCAAGAATTTGTGTTAAGGGGATTGAAGAAATTAAGGAAGATAACCCGATTTGAACTTCGGAGCAATAATAATGCAAGAAAAAGTAAGAGGACCTGGGAAAAGTTTACGCGAAGCACCGGTTTTGGTTCCTGTAAACAAGATCTAGTAAAATTTGAGTTTGTATTATAGAATGTTGCATTAGTGGAAAAGATCGCGGATTCATGTCAGTTCGTGTTAAGGGCCAAATTCGTGTAAAACGGGTTTGTGTTAAATGGATTCCACTGTATATTAAATTTTTTGTTCATAATGAACTTGATTGCTCCATCAGAAGCCACCTAAATTAAAAACTTACTGGGATTTAGAGTTGTCTCCTTGATCATGTTGTTGTTGTACATCCACCGCTTATATATTCCATTTTTATCTTTCTTCAGGTCCAAACTTCTACGCGAAATATGCAAAGAATAGGCTCCTTTCTGTAGAGGAACAGCAAGAAATTCGTGAGCTGGCGAAGCTTAACGTAAGCAATAAAAAGATTAAACAGTTTGTTCAGGTGACTTTTGAGAAAGATTCGGTTCTCCACGATGTGTCGAACATGAAGCAGCGCTTCAGGAAGGAGGTGAGTGCCATACCTTATTTATGACATGCCATCCTTTACAATACCACTGTGCAATTTATGAAAAAAAAAGTCACAAAATATACATACTGGTACGTCAATTAAAATTACGCAGCTGATTTGATGTTTTAATATCTTCGATACCTGGTACCTCAGTGCAGCACGTATTAGTCGAACAGACACTCGTCGAATCCACAGATTCCTCGAAAGTCCTCCAAAATCTTTTATGTCGGTTTACAGAAGATTATTGAAAATACCCTTGCCTGCATTAATAAGAAACAAGGAAATGTTAAGGTGTATCAGAAGAAAGAATATTTTGGTTATGATGAGGCAAAGGCAAATGAGGGGTTTTGGGAACATTTGGAGATGGGGTGGAATCGAAAGGCTGGTAACGTCAGGTTTTGTTGAGGGAAAGCTCATGACATACTTTAAAAACACAAGATGTGCTGATGATCGAGCGACATGGAGGAGGATGGTCGGAAAACTACCTAAAAAGGAGCGTGCTAACCTGATGATTATTTAAAAGATCCTTGTTTGAGGTTCTGAAATGATCAACATATGGTATTTTTAGCTGGGTACTAAAGGAAGCTTTTGCGAATAACTAAGGGGTCATAAGGCCTCTCTTATGCGTAATTGTTTCTCACACTGCTTTTTCATTCTTCCATTGCAGTAGACAGTGCAAGGTGGCAGCAGTTGAATTCTGCCCAACTTCTTTTACAGGATAGGTACAGGATGTTGACCTGGGGGCCTCTGTTGATATCCAGCTGGATGGCCAAAACGGTTTGCGTTATCTCTTCCTGCAGACGACGGCCCAGAAAAATTTGTTTGCTTCGTTTCCGTCCTATATCTTGTTGGATTTTACATATTGTTTGAATGAATGTCAAATGCCGTTGTTGTCTTTTATGTGTGTGGATGGGAATATGGAATCTCGTTTTGTGGCATTTACTTTTGTTGTAGATGAGTCGAAAGAGTTGTTGAGTGATGTGTTTCATGTTTTTAAGCGTTTGAATGCATGTTCGTCTTCTGTTTGCACCTTTATGGTGGACAAAAACATGAATGAGGTGTCTTGTCTTGAGTCTGTGTTCCCTGATGCTGTGGTTGAATTATGTCTGTTTCATGGGATGAAAGCTATGAAAGTGCGGATTGGCAGTCTTGTGTGCGAGATGCGTATGAAGGACAAGTTGCGTGATTTGTATGCTAAGTGTTGTTATGCAAGATGTGAGGAAGAGTACGAATTGGCGAAGGATTTGATTTTGAGCGATAATGAAGAATTCAGCAGATATTTTCTTGATAACTGGGAATGCATTAGAGAGCGTTAGGTGCAATTCTGGAGGTCAGGCAGATGTAACTTTTTGAATCGCACCAACAACAGGATCGATTCCTACCACCACAAATTAATGTCAGAATGTCCGCGAAATGCTCCATTGGATATAATGTTCAAGAACATTCTGGCTGTAATTTCTGTGTTGGAGGAGATTCCGCATCGTCTGTTTTTTGGTGTGATGAGAAAAGGGCATACTGACTTCCCTGATCTCCGAAGAGCACTGATGCCCTTTGCATTTGACCATGCAGTCCATGTTATGAAGAATTTAGATGCTGGCGATTTTGCTGTGAATGGGTGTGTAGTGAGCGTGTTTAATGGAAGTTGTGAGGTTGTTGTGCATGACAGTAGGTGTGAGTGTAGTGTGTATGTTTCCAAGAGGTTTGCCTTGTGTGCATGTGGCAGTGGCTCGAAAGGCTATTGGTCTCCCACCTCTATGTCCAGAGTTGTTTGAGGAGAGGTGGTATCTGAGGCATGGAAGCCATTCAGCCAATGTTGGAGCTTTGCCTGTGTCACAGGTGCAGCCACAGTTTCGGCCCCTCTCCAAGTCAAAGAAATATGTCTTGGCAAAGAGGGTCTGTGAGAAGATATGTGGCACCTTAAGTCTTAAGTGAGATAGGTAGGCCTACCTCTGCATTTCGAGCTTACTTGTCAGAGCTTGAAAGTTTTTCAGAGGCTGTGAGGAGTATGAAAGTTTTTCATGTGTTAGTTGAGAGTGGTGTCTTGCCTGAGGGAGTCGATGCTGAGTTACCTCTCTATGTGGATGTTGGTACGAATGATGTGGATGTTGGTGCGGATGATGTTGTCGTTGGTGCGGATGATGTTGTCGTTGGTGCGGATGATGTTGTCGTTGTTAGAGAGGATGATGATGTTGTTGGAGAGGATGGTGTTTCCAGTTCTGTCAGTGTGGATTGTGTTGTTAATGTGATCAGACCCCCTGTGGTCATCAAAAAAAAAGGGGCCGACCCAAAGGCAGTGGGCTCACTGTGTTGGGAGCTAAGAGGAAGAGGAGGAGGATTACTAAGAAAAGCTGACACAGCCTCACACAGAGGAGCGAGTCTGAGGTTCTTGGCGGTCAGTGTGGCCACTGTGACCCTTCGAGGGAGGTTTCCTCTGGGGACACAGAGTGGGTCTCTTGTGACCTTGACCGTTGTTTCCACAACGTTTGTGTTTTATTTTTTGGTGGAGTATTTTTCAAATGTCATTTTTGCAATTCTTGATGTATTGGTGTGGGGGGTTTCTATAAATTTTTACCTTTTGTGTCTCAATTGCTGGGTGCCAAGAAGTTTTGGTTTTATGCTCACTTACTGTTATAGATATTGCAATATTTTATTACTGTTATAAATGGTTTTAATAAATTGTTTAATAAAATTAACATGTTATAAATTTTGATAGATATAGAAAATGTTAATCTGTATTGTCTCCTTTTAAAAATTTTTCTTTTGATGATGTAAATATATATCATGAGCAATTTTGTTTTTCTGCTCTTACCCTTGCTTATTCGAATGTGTAATTCTTCATGGCTGCTTTTTTATATATATTTTTTCTCTCTCTGCATTGTGTTGTTGTTTTGTTTTTATTTTTTGTGTTGTTGTTTTGTTTTTTGTTTTTTGTGTTGTTG
>JBBPCV010654067.1:0-11211 GCA_037974505.1 Plocamopherus tilesii
TAAGTCCTGTTATATCTATTATGAAGGGAAACTACCACTATTGCACCTTCAGAACAAGCCCTTCCTTTCTTGACATCAGTACACGTAGAGGCCATAGTAGATTGAATGAATTGTCAAAAACTGTGATAAGAGTAAAAAAGTTATGAAGGTTGAAATATAATGTACGTCCAGGGCTGGATGCCTCCTCACCCGAAAGGTATGGTGTGATGTTTGTAGTGTGTTGACATGTGAAGTGAGCACATCAGTCCTGGTCAGTGAGCTTAGACATAGGTGTAGCCGCAGCCTGGCCTAGATCTAGCACTACTAGCAGTCAGTCACGCCATGGTCACACACACCCCGCTTCTTGCCTCTCACTCTAACGTTCTGTTCTCAGTAAGCCTAATCTGTGGCTGTGTCTAACAGGAGAAGGCAGTGTAAGTGTAACATCATGAGAGTGAGAGAGGCATAGAGGCTTAGTGAAGGGGATGTATGGTGCATTGCGTACGTGTTTGAACGAAGTGGCATTTTGGACTTGAGTCCGAATAGCCTCCTGTGGCTATTCAGACTTGTCCCACTTTGCGATGGGCACTATGCTGGCTGTCCAGGACTCCGACGATCACATGAGTGGCTGCCAGGAAGACTAGACGGGTCAAGGGAGTTTTTTAATTTTAGCGTTTCGGTGTGAAGCATGGCTCATTTCTCTAATGTGAAATTGACTTTGATCTCGTTAGCACCAGTGTGTTGTCACATGATCAGTGCTCTGTCTCGTGTGTTATGACACCTATACTGTGAAATTGGAACTAACTACTGGTCACCTTTCCCTCCAACAAGTTGTCTACCTCCGAACTCCTACTCCTAGTACTAATAGAGTGGCTAATGTACTCCTCTCAAGTCATCTGCTACATCCATATTTTCTTATATTGTCGACATGCTTTGGCTGGTCCCTTTTTTCTTTCTCTTTATTATTAGTATATCTAATCCTCTATACAACACTTTTCTCCTTCCCACTACCACCCCCTCCCTCCACCGCCTCCTGACAACTAAATGTATCAGTCAAGGAAAGCCGAACGAAGTCCCATCCTGCCAACACCCTTCGCCCCCTTTTTAAACACAGTGCAGTATCATGATCTTCCCACCACCACCATCCACTCCCTCCCAAGAGGCTGTTCAGACTCGATTGCGAATAGCCTCCTATGGCTATTAGGAATCGTTCAAGTCCAAATAGCCTCACATGGCTATTCGGCCTCAAGTACAAAAATAGCCTCCCTTGGCCATTCAGACTCGAGTCAATAGTCGCAGCCGTGTTTGAAAGGTTGTGTTTAGGCCAGCAATCTTACAGACAGGCGAAACATCTAAATTGAGACAAATTTCATGAATTGAATGCAACCTTACTGGCAGCGGGTTCCCTGTTATATTCGAGTCAATGGAAATTGAACCCTGTTGTAGCTCAGGTTCCTTTTACTGACATTTATAGAGAAAAAAAAATGGGGATTTGATTCATCACTATTATATCCAAGTTCCTGTTTTAACCGACACCGTTATAAATAGACTCAACTGTATCTACTACTTGTGTAGATGTTTAATATGTAAATAAAATGTTTTAGCACCCAATCTTGTATGTTTATTGTTCATTTGGAATTCTTAAAATGATCATACTGCTTGATCATCTGTTGCTTTGAAAAGAATGATAACCTTATTTCTAGCTCTTTGTTCTTCCTCAGTGCAATTTGTTCATGTTTATTTTTGTGTCACGATGGAGCTCTTTATAAACACACAGTCTGTGTGAAGAAAATAACATATATGTTTGATATATACTCTGGTTTGTTTTGTTTTTTCTCATAGGTGCCACATACCCCAAGACCGGACAAACTGTTGTGATACATTATACAGCGATCTTGGCAAATGGTAAAAAGATAGACTCATCTCGTGATCGAGCAAGTCCATTTAAATTTAGAATTGGAAAAGGAGAGGTCATAAAAGGTAGGCTTATTTTTATGCAATGCTGAAAAATAAAAGGTGACTCTATATTAACTGCTTAGAGACTTTAAGGGCTCATTGTGAAGATTAAATGATTTGATCGAGATTAACTATTTATCAACATCAACTATTTTGTCAGTGTCACCAATAAAGTATCAATTTAAAATATGAACATTTCAATTGATGCAGTGATCTTTAAGTTGTATGAATTCATTGTATATAAAGGTATATAATTCAGGGAATGTAAGGTATATTATGTACAATATCATGGGAGCAGAAGTCTTACCCTATTTAGGTGTTAAATGAGCACCCAACTGCAAGCATTGGAAAATTTTATCATAATGTTAAACTGCTCTGAACTCTCCTGTTTGAGGACAAATAATGGGCGGGAGTGGTAGCTCTTTGTAGCCTCACCCCTAGGGGCTTATGACTAAGAACAAAATTATTGCTTCAGATGTATTTTATGACCTCCAAAGCTATTGTTGAGTTACTACTCTGATGGCAGCGGCTGTTCTGACTCGAGTCTGAATAGCCAAGGGAGGCTATTCGGATTTGAGTCTGGATAGCCTCCTGTGGCCATTCAAACTCCAGTGGCGAGGAAGTGGGCAGGGAGGGAGTGGATGGTAGTGGTGGGAAGATCATGATACTGCACTGTATATGATGTTTATATGGTAGAAAGGGGGTGGAGGGTAGGATGGGGGTGTGTTTGGCTTCCTGTGATATGTTAACCATTAAGAGAAGGGCGGCGATGGAGGGAAAGTGGTTGTGGGAAGGAGAAGTGCTGTATAGAGGATTAAATTTACTTTTAATAAAGAGGAGGAAAGGAGGGATAGATAATATAAGAAACTGTTAATGTAGCAGATGACTTTAGGAGTTATTGAAATGTATGTCAGCCACTCTACTAGATCTAGTACTAGGAGTAGGAGTTAGGAGGAACACATGCTGACATGTTTTCACACCAAAGCGCCATCATTAAAAGTAGACTCCCTTAACCCATCTAGTCTTCCTGGCGGCCACTCACGTAATTGTCAGAGTCCCACTATTGATGTAACCACTTCTAACTAACTTGCAATGTGTGACTCGAGTCCGAATAGCCACTTCGAACTCTGACAGTCAGAGCCAGACAAATGAATTTAGCATGATTAAAATGGATAACCATATATATGCACTATATTTGTATTCTTCATCTTTTTTTTCAACTGTCCTCTTCATATAGATTTTTATAGACTGGGGCTTCAGCTTCTTCATCCAATCTATTGTTATGATAATGTTCACCATCTATTTACGTAATAAGAATTGATCTTCTTAATTTGTGATGTATTGCTGTTTCCTCTTATTCTATAGAAATTACCTAGTATACACGACAAGTAAATGGCTTTAAGTCCTTTTCTTTTTCAGGCTGGGATGAAGGAGTATCCTTGGTAAGTTTATTTTTAGAAGTAAATTTACATTAAAAGCATTCACTCCACATTACCTCTATTTATACACATGATATATTTTATACACATACATTGCGGGTTAGGCAAAAAAAAATAGCAACTCAAAAACATAAGAAAATTGTCTACGGTTTGAGCATCTGTAAGATAAGAACGCATTGGAGTGTGTGCATGTGTGTGTGTGTGTGTGTGTGTGTGTGTGTGTATGTGTGCACGTTTGTGGGTGTAACACAAGTTTGTTGTACTCAATTCTAATAATGACTTTTATTGTACTTTTGAGTCAGTGATTTTCTTCATACAGTCATACATAATGTCAAACAGTGATTGTGATTTTTTTCTTCATAATATAGGCTAACTTTGTCTCTGATGTACTTTTCTCTTTACATGTATTTTATTTTCTTTCTTTTATCTTCTTTTTTCTTTTTTTTTAATGCTGGTTTGAAATTTTTGATTAAATAGTTATGTACTGAGACTTATTGCCTATATTTTCAAATTACAATTATGGAAAGATCATTGATATTATTAATGGGCCACATATTATCATTACTTTCTATTCTTTACTTTATTCTAATGAAATAAAAACTACAAAGTAGAGCTGAATGTTGGTTTTCTTACAATGTAACTTTTAATTTCAATGAATTCACATTCAAAATGACAGATGAGTAGAGGAGAAAGAGCAACACTGGTATGCAGTCCAGATTTTGCATACGGTCCAACAGGGTACCCTGGTGCATATCCTTTTTGGTGATGAACTATATTATATATAAAGTATTATACAAATGTATACATATATATTATTATTATTATTCTCCTTGTTACCTTTTCATACTCTCAGTGGCTTGATCATAAATGTGTGTTGTGATATGTGTGTGCTAGTTGGAAATTAGATTTTTTGAAGCTTCAGATAAGCATTTTTGAGTACTTGTTATTCCAGGTCTCCAGATCGTTTGGTACCTTTAAAGCAAGTCTTTTCCATTAGAGAGTTAATATGAAATTGTCTCATTATGAATGAGCTCTTGTTATTTCCGGTGCCATTAAACATAAAACATCACTCTACAAAAAGTGGGACAGTGTCACTTATTAATACTGCAGCAGTACATACAGGGCCTGAGAGAAAATGGTTGAGGTTGAAAAAAATGACAGGCAGCAGAACAAGTGTTAAAAAAAAGAGAAAATACAACAGTAAGCTAAACAATGTGGTCAAAGTATTGAGAATGTACAGCTGCGAGAGACGGATTTAAATAAATTGAGAATGTCCAGTATCCGAATATAACTAAGATTTTCTTTTTTACGTACTGGATTATTTATATAAAAAAAAACTATACACTTTTCATAACTCCTTTTCCTTTTTGAATACTGTCAGACAATTAAATTAGTCTATCTGTCGCTGCCATCGATATCTCTGTTGATCTATCACATTATATAGATATAGATGGAAAAATATAAACTTTACAATGCTACAAAATATAGGTTCTGAAAAAGTGACTTTACATTGCTACAAAATACAAACTCAGGAAAGGAGCCTAATTAAATTTAGGTAATATCTCAATTTTTTAGTAAAATCATTGGTTTTCGTGTAGCATGCTGAGATGTGGCGAGGTCTTCATCTAATTAAGAAGATTTATAAATCCCCATTTTTTCCCCTGGTGTTCTTTCTATCTTTTTTACTCATCCCGTTTTAATGAAATTATTGAAAATAATTGGAAGGGGGTGGGGGGAGGGGGTCACCACAAACTCATCATAACCGAGGTTTACTCTACTTTCTCCAGATTTGACTTAAACTTAAATTTCATTTCAAAGTCTTCAATTCTTGACATGTTCCATAAAATAAACTCATGGATCCTGGTTCATAATTCCCTCATACTCATTATTTTTTAACTTAAATCCTCTTGATGAGAAATGTTGAAGACAAGCATAGTAATAGTTATGCAACCAGCTGTACCTCAGTTTTAAATGAAAACATCTGTATTCAAGATTTTCTATGTTATGATATTATATGTATTTAAAATATTGTATTTATACATATCATGCTGATTATATATTAATATTATGTATATAATTTGATTTTCCTTAACAAATCTTACCATTCCTCCAAATTCCACTCTCACCTTTGATATAGAACTGATCAAGTTGGAATGAAGACAGACATCTGAAAAGTGTCCCAGCATTGAGTTACATCCACATTTTCCAACAGTGTTGATGTTGCAGTCTCCTCCATGCATCATTACCTGGTCTATTGAAAGATCATGTAATGAGAAATCCTTTAGGCCAAAGGTAGTACTTTTCAGAATGTCTGGTGATTTCAAAATGTCAACATGAAGTTGATTATTATAATATCATCCAATGATCCGTATGAATCATCATTTGATCATCCAGCTGCATAAGAAAATGTCCAAAAACTTTTTCAAGAGCCATGTCAAAATTAAGCTTTTTTATTTATCCAATGTTATGTGCAAATATGGTTATCTTTGATTTTCTAATTTTTCCATTTTCAACGAGTTATAATACATTGTTATTGTCCAGTAGCAATTAGATACATCCCTCTGATTATAGTCTAGTTCATTGGTTATTTTTCATTTTACCTCATTTTTCATTACATTCATAAGCCAAGTATAGGAAGAGAATTTGGAAAATGTGCTTTTGTTGCTAGTTGCTTAATCATTGTTTGAGTTAAGTGATTATCTGAAAGATAAGAATTCAGCAGTTACTTTTTATTTTGTTTTTGTTCATATTTAAAATGTTTAGTCTTTAAACAATTGTTATGACTGAACTCAATGTCTGAAGAAGTGGCTGCTATAAAATAACATTTTGGATATGAGGCTGTTATCCAACATTGCCTTAAAATGCATGCATGAAAATGGCTACTGTAAACTTCGAATTCAGAAACTCTTTGTAGTCATAAGTAAAATTAAGTGAGAAGAAAACCTAAATATTATGAAGAATAACAATGAAACCATAAAATTAAGTAGATGATAATGATAGGACAATAAACAGTTTTACTTTGCATTTTATCATGGAGCTAAGATATTGAGTTTTCAATTTATGGCTTCACTAAATATAAAGGTTAAAGAAATTGTAGGATAATGAATGGAAATCATCACAACATGACTTAGTTGGCAAGGTTGTGTATTGTTGTTGTTGTTTTTGTTTCTTGTTTGTTAGGGGTTGTTGTTTTCTTTCATTTGTGTGAGACCCAAATATATTACTACAACTTACAGTACAGGAAATGTTAAATTTCAACAACAAAATACAAATGTTGCATAATTCCATTGACTTGCCCCCCAACGCTGTATATCTAAGAAAAACCTTTGTCATGTCTAAGATATGAGGACAAATATAGAAATTTGATACAGTTTTTGTCGATACCGCTTGATATTTACAGTAAGAAAATAAAACTTAAGCAACTATATGTGTGTTCAAAACATATCTTGATATATATTTCAAATGTACAGAGTTAAAAGATATGAATTTGAATTCTCTCTTTTGCTTTTTGTTATTGTTTTTTTTTATAACCATAGATGAAATGAGAAAAAGTTTCATTGTCAAAATGTGCTATCACGTTTAATCAGAATTAGCCGTCTGAAAGAGAATGCTCTCAAAACAAAAGACATGAATGAAGTAATTAATGAAGAAATTTTATTTTCTTCTAAAACTTCATTTTTGGTTGACTTTTGGAAAAAGAGGATTTGTATATATATAACATATATACTGTTGTTTGAATTATGTGATTCATCCTGGATTATCTTATTTCCATCTTGTTCGTAAAGTGTTAATTGTGGACTCAATTCAATTGCTTGGACTTTCCAACCATTTAATATTCCTTGTCATCCACGTTGAATGTGCATTATATTTGTATGAAGAGAAATACTTCTTTCACTACGACTTCACTGACTGTTAATCCGGAAAAAGCTTAAATTGTTTTCTTTCTTCTTTTTTTTTAACCTTTAGCTGTTTTGTAATGTTTTATTTGTGTAGTGATATATTACATGTTAGTGTTACACATCATGTTTCACTCATGGTTCAGCCTCTGTTGACAGCTAGATCTAATTATAATGCAGCATAGATATTTCTAACTTATTAGGATTATGCAAATGTGGGCATGCTCCCTACTCCAAATTACCTGCCTTGCTGCAGACAGAAAGTTATAGTTTTAGTTACACCACAGGTTACCAGTGGAATAAAAAAGTGAAAGTAAGTAAGGGCATGTTGAAGCTGCCTCTGTTAGACATTATTTATTAAGAAATACAGTCGCCGCCACCCAAGTGCATGCCTCACAAGTGCACCCTTTTCTGTTGTGACTGAATTTTCATCTTATAAAACCCTATCACAGTGCACAGTGGTTTGGCTTCACTTCGGACAAGTGAACACTTATTTTAACCAAAATAATTGAAATAGGCCTCATAAAGTATGTAACACGCAAGACAGAGCTCTAGTCATGCGATATATGTACTTGTACCATGCTGGTGCAAATAAGATCAAAACCAACCTAACCAAAGAAACAGAGACGTGTTTCACAACAAAGCACTAAAATTAAAATTAAAATAGACTCCCATAAGCCGTCTAGTCTTCCTGATGGCTTTCACTTAATAGTCGGACAATAATGTAAGTACCAGACAGCCAGCGCAGTGCCATGATGGTCGTCATTAACATAATCATTTCTAAGTGACTTGCAATGTGTGATGATGTTGTAAAGCCCAGGTAAAGATCTGGTTTCAATCTCTCTGTCTTTGACTTTGATTGGTTGATCAACTACTTCTTTGACTGACTTACAACTACAAGCATGGCGTGAGACTGGACGGAGCCTAGTAGTAGCCTGAGTTACTTAATATGTGTAAGTGTTATAATTATTGTTGGCTCAAAAATTAACAAGGAAAAAACCCAAACAAATAAAAAACAATGCACACACATACAAACATTAAAAACACCCGAACGTTTGACACCAAGTCCATGCATTTGGTTGTTAAAATTGAGGGACACAACTCCAATAACTACATCCAAAAGGGACACTACTATTTATTAGGGTGGCAATTCGGCTGCCACCCAGGTGCTTGCTTCGAACAAGTGCATGCTCAGGCTTGCTCTCAACGATCGTGCACTTAGGCGGCATTGACTGTATAAGTACTTGAATAAAACAAATTAGGCTATGATAAGTATGAAGTAAATGTTTTTCATGGTTATGCCATCTCACAAATATAATTGAAGGTATGCTTTAAGAGTAATAGTTAGAAATTTTGATCATCTGTCCTAGGAGGAACAGGACAAGACTTATGACCTTATGCATTACAAGTATCTTACAAGACACACTGTCCTGTTTGGTAAAGAAGAATAGAAAGCATAAGGTCTATATGAGTATGATATTTGTTATCAGGCCTATCCAATCCAATTTGTTTTTAGTGTTAAGACAGAGCATTCTAGGTTGTCGTGTTTATCTTCATGACTCAGATGTCTCAACATACACCAAGATGGTGTTTGAAATAACTGTGCTGCAATGTATGTTGGAAAAAGGAAATTCTCAAAATGGAAGACATTCCCAAAAAGGGACATTGATTAGTTTAAATATTTCTTCCCTTTTTATCTTACAGTTTTTGTTTTGTTTCATTTTTCCTTCGGCTTCTACTTTTACTTTTAAATTTTATGCAACTTGACTTTCCTTGTGTTTGCTTTTTTCTGACTCTTATATTTCATTTTTAATTGAAAGTAAGAGATATAACTATATAATTACATAACATGTATGTATGTTTTATATACGTAGCTAATACTTACAAGCCAAATTTAATTCAGAAAAAATTGTAAGTGTAGTTTTTCTATATTATATATAATATATAAGTGAAAGCAATAAGCAATGCAGCACCCTGAAACAAAGGGTTAGAATATAAAAGTCTTGTTTGAAAAAGAAAATAGAGTTTTCCATACGCGATGTAGGGCTCAAGCATTTACATTACCATCTCCAGGTGTAGATAGACATTTGTATTCATACTTCCTTAGTACTTTTAGAAGAAACTGCCAGTTATCATAAAGTGCAGTAAAGATACTGAGGATTTTAAACAGAAACTTCAATAAAAAAAAAAAAACAACAACATGTACATACTAGCAGTCTAATTACTTTTCAGCGCGTTGACAAGAATACACAGCTGTCTGTCAACTGCTGAGAAGAAGATCTATTCAAATATATTTTCCGAGTAGCCTGTTTTGTTTTTTTTTAATAATAATAATATAGTGTGCCCCGAAGAATGGTCTTTCGGATGTTTGTTCGGCGGGTGACGTGGCAAAAACCAGGCCAGTTTTCTCCTTTTGATGTGAGCCAGGAGAGGTTCTTGGGGACCAGCCAGAATCTCTATTTGAGACTGGAAATACTTATAGGTCTTACGGACTTTCCAACATATCCCAAAATGCCTTCTCATGCATTTGTTGCCCCTGAATTTGAACCGGGCACCCGTTAACCCCCGCACTATCCACGCTAAAGCGATTGAACTGCACTGTATATAGAGATGGGAAGGGTGACAACATTGAATTTGTGAATTTAAATCTTTATCGACATGAATTCATCTTGTTTTGTGGCACTGTAATATGCAGAGCAGTAAAAATTTTACCTTGATATTATCATTATGATAATACAATTTTGTGTATACATTCCATAACATAGAACAGTATTCTCCAGAGAGGTGAGAAGGGTGACAAAATTGAATTTGTGAATTTAAATCTATAACGATAGGAATTCATCTTGCTTCGTGGTATTGTAATATGCAAAGCTATAATACTTTTTCCATATATATGATAATACAGCGTTGTGTATATTACATTCCATAACATAAAACAGTATTCCCCAGAGAGAAGGGAATGGTAACAACATTGAATTTGTGAATTTAAATTTATAACGGTATGAAGCCATCTTGTTTCGTGATATTGTATTATGCAAAGCTATAATAATTTTTCCATGTGACAATACAGCATTGTGGATAGGTGAGAAGGGTAAAAACATTGAATTTGTGAATGAATTTAAATCTATCACGTGACAAAATCATCCCTTACTTTGTGGTATTGCAATGTATAAAGCTATAATAATTTTACCATATTATGATAATATATAAGAGAGAAATGTATTTACACCTGTCTGTATATGAACTATTTTGCCATTCCAGGGGATGTCCGAGTGAATGACCAGCCAGGTTTGGCATCCCTACACACCATCTTCCACTTAGAGCACAACAGGTGAGTCAACAGGTTCCCAAAGGATGGTTGTGAACACATTTAGCCACGAGTGAAAGTTATTATACATTTAAGGCCTCCCGTTGTCATCCGCTACTTGGGTTGTTTCTCTAATTCTTCTGACCAATCCTCTCCACTCAGCTGTGTCCGTCTTGGCCGATGTTGCGCAGCAGTCTTGGGTTGGGTTTTTTTATTTGGGGTTTTTGTTTGTTTGTTTTGTTTTGTTCTTTGTTTTTTGTTTGTTTTTTGTTTGTTTTTTGTTTTTGTTTTGTTTGTTTGTTTTGTTTTGTTTTTTGTTTTTGTTTGTTTTTTGTTTGTTTTTTGTTTTTGTTTGTTTGTTTTGTTTTGTTTTGTTTTTTGTTTTTGTTTGTTTTTTGTTTTTGTTTGTTTGTTTTGTTTTGTTTTTTGTTTTTTGTTTGTTTTTTGTTTTTGTTTGTTTGTTTTGTTTTGTTTTTTGTTTTTTGTTTGTTTTTTGTTTGTTTTTTGTTTTTGTTTTGTTTGTTTGTTTTCTTTTGTTTTTTGTTTTTGTTTGTTTGTTGTTTGTTTTTTGTTTGTTTTTTGTTTTTGTTTTGTTTGTTTGTTTTCTTTTGTTTTTTGTTTTTGTTTGTTTGTT
>JBBPCV010655178.1:0-16416 GCA_037974505.1 Plocamopherus tilesii
AATTTCTCCCCTACACCCCCCCCCCCCCCCCAAAAAGGGGTGAAAGAAAGTCAAAAGACTCCAAGACTCTGTATATACAGCTTTGTTTAGTGCTCACTAATGATTCCAAAAGAATGAACAGAGGAAGACAAAAAGACTCAAAACAGGCAAACTGGTTAGTGATGAGAACTTTTGATTGAAATGAACCCTTCCTTTTCACAATAAACAGTGATCATGGTATATTTCATTTCATGTAAGTAAAGTAAGGGGATTCCCACATTGTTTATGGACCTTTTGAGTACAGACTGCCTCAGTAATTGCATTTACAGGAGTCCTCACATAAACAAACATGGTTTGTGAGACCAGCTCTTAACCAGTCTAACATGATAATCTCATATGTGATGCTCGTCTCAACAAGCCATGTATAGCGGTTGCATGCCGTTATGTCCCAACTACTTAAGAGGAAACATATCAATATAAAAATATGTTCAACAGCAAAAAGTTTGAGATAAATATTAAGCATGAGAGGACACATCAGATAGAGCAGTACACACAATGCTACATACATATTTCATTCAAGATCTGTTCATTTGATGTTTAACATATATATGCTCTCTCTGATTTAAAATACTGCAATTTTCCCCAGCCATGGATTCCCGCTACAAAATGAAATAATACCACATTGGGGCTCATATGAAATTTGGCCTTCTCCTCTCCTTGGTCAAGTCTTGATAGGCCTACAAAGTATAGCATTCATCACAGCATTGTGCAAAGTTCATTCTCAAAGGACTAATGGATGGCTTGACATCTTGACTATCAGCTGCTTTTTGCTGCATTCTCCAATTTCTTTTTCTGGCTTATCAGCTCAGCAAGTTCCTTAAATCTTGCTATGCATTCCTCCTGCAGACATAAATGTTATAAATTTTTACACATTTTTTCATAAATGTGGTGTTAGGTTAAAAAGTGAAAACCCTGCAATCAAATCTTAATCATTGCTTTCAAGATTTGAATTACACAATTTTTCACAAGCACATAAATTTGAAATGTGAGCTTCATTCAGACAGATAACGTTTCAGCAAATAGATACATACTGTAAAGGAAGAGTTTTTCAAGACACAATGTCAACAAGCTTCTCAATAGAAGTGTTTCATTATGAAAATATATGCCAGACAACAGTCTAAAAATATTTCTTTTATTTCATTGTCCTTTGATGAACACTGCCAGAAATATTAACAATAATAATAAAAATATAAAATTAAAAAATAACCAAAACATGAGAAGCTAGGAATTATAGGCTGATGTATGTATTTGTATTGTAGAGTGATTGAAAGATTTGTCTATTTCAAAAAAATCTCATCACATGAAAAAAATTACAAGTCTTTTCCAACATTTGAAATTGGAAGAGTATATTATCGCAGGACTCAAATTACAAGAAGAAAAGAAGGTGGAGGAGGACAGGGAGCAGAATGAGGGGAATAAAAAGAAAACCAACAAATAATCAAAACAGCTAACCTTGGTTTTGCCTGGAATATGTTCAGCCACACGGTCCCATCTTCTGTCTGTGCCTTTAGGATATTGTTTAAGAGCCCATTCAAGAATCTTTTGTTGGTTTTGTGTCCATACTTCAGCACCAGTAATCTTATTTTCAACAGAAGCACCATTGCTTGAAACAGTCTCAGAAGAGTTATGCTCCTTTGTTTGGTCAAGATCACTTTTGTTGTCAGGGTTGACTATAGCCATACTTCCATTTTTATTAGAAACTAACACCATTTTCTCTGAGTTGCTCTTCTTGGCATCCTTTTTTCTTTTTCGGACTTTTCCACTGTTATAATAATCATCATCTATGTCTTCGTTGTTTGCATCTAAGTTTTGAGTGATAATCTCATCACTTATTTTTAATTGAGATTTGTGAAGAGGACCAGAACCTGAACAAACATAAAACCAAACAAAAAATAATGTACAGGTTTATCAGATTTATGATAAAGAAGAAATTTCCATTTATACAATGTTTCTGATTATAAATTGTTATAGTTTACGGAGATAAAAGAACATTACATTAACTACTAGTCCTTGTCTATTTCTCAAAACATTGAGTCCATACAAGAAAATTATATCTATATTCAGCTTCAGATTTACATTAATGATCAATTCAGTTTGGGAAAATTTCCTTGAACCATACCTTCTTTAATTGAAATAGAAAGAATAAGACTTTACCCATCTGTTTTTGGGCATGATTTGTGTACGCCATTATCAACTCTAGCCAAAGCCAAGAGCCAAGAACACGATGGTGGTGGATAATGATGTTGGTGGGACTGAATTAAATACTGATGATTTTGACTATAATGGTTACATATGATGAAGATGAGGAGAATAATTATAACAATAACTATGATAAATGATTTCAATATGAAATGTTTTTCATGGGCAATATTTTACTGACCTTGAACAGAAGAGTTGACTTTCACAGCTGATAAACCTCCTTTACTTTCTTTGGATTTGTTTGTGACCTGAAAAAGTTTTAATTTTGCAGTAGAAGTATTGTTACACTAAGAGATCTATCTAAGTATTGCACTTTTCACTTGAGGCTACGAGAAAAAAACGTAAATCTTCTTTTAAGCACAGGTTTTGGTTGTATATTACATGTTGATCATGTTGATCCCATTCATCCTAACAAAAGAATTTACTCATCACTGTCTGTAAACAAGGAGAAGCTTGTCACATATCAACTGCCCCTTGACTGAGTTCATGTGTGACTTAATGAATAGCAACTTAATGTATGTTTGTAACTACATGATTTTCATTAGCTTGAAATGTGATTGACAGGTAAAGATTTCAACAATTTTCATTAGTTTGCATTGATGTTTAGACAAGGAATTAAATGGCAATTTTTGTTATGGCCCAACTGCCTTGAACAATGGGTAATACATGTATTTATTACATAATATAATAAATTTCATTTTTCATGCAATCAATAAATGAGATGAGAGTTTATCTAGTCTTGGGGTTATGTGAGTGATCGCAATAGAAAGCTAATACGCGACTAAAGTAGGCATGCATGACTTATTTACCTGCTTTCCTCTTAACATCCTAGTCTGTCTAACATCCCCCTTTTCACAACTCCCCAAGAGGTGAGATTTTAGCCATTGTACTTAATAATGTCATGGCTTCAACTCTGATTTTAGAGACCACTATCACCATAAAAAACCAACAACAAAATACAAAACAAAAACAAACTGAATAATGAATTTGTGCTTCAAGTATTGCTGAATGGTATCTATAATTGTCATACATAATATCACAATATGTGATTGCAAAGCCAAGAGCACTAATGTGAATGTGTTATATAAATTATTATTTATTACTGCACACTTTATAAACATCTAGAATTTGTTTTATTTGCTTTTACAATAATTATTCTCTTAATATCTCTCTAAAAATTGGACATATTGTAATGTCCACGACATACTTTACTAAGTCAAAATTTGAAGGCTTCAAATAAAATCTTATTTTCTATAAGACGAGATGCATATTCGAATTAGAATACATTCTCTGATTATTTGCTTTCATCCATGCATTGTGAATTACATGCATGTATATTTCTGCCCACTGTGTGCAAATTTTAGAATGTGTAGTTACAAAATCCAATTTTTTTTATGAACAGTGATGCTACCCCTAATACATAACAGTGTCTTGTTCCCCCTCTTTCTAATCATGAGACTAGGTCGAAATGTTATATCAAGTACCTCTGTAACAGAACGTCCCACCATGTCAGCTATCTTTTCCCAACGGTTTGCTGTGCCTCCTGGATATTTTTTCACTGCTTTTGCCAATAACACCAACTCTTCATCTGTCCACTCTTCTCCAAACTGAAAAAAATCATGTTCAAAAACTTTGAAAATAATTTGTGTTGAGACTTCACTGGTAAAAAAAAAAAAGACAACAAAAAGCTTCGAAAGGGACAAAATTTGGATACATACATTATACTCAAGAGATAATGTAAAATGAGATCAGACATGATTTGATGAATAAATTTATATATAATTTTAACTTCGATCTGTTATAAAAGAGTGTTTCATCCTCAATTTTATTTATTAAATAGTTGTACGTTCCGGATTATCTTTTTATTCCCATGAAACATATTTTTATAAATGCAGTAGAACCTATTAATTAAGACTGTCCTGTTACTAGGGAAATAGTCTTGATTGAAGGGAACATATATCTAGTTTTGGTTTGCACTACAAATCATCAAAACGAAAACATACAGCCACAGATATTCAAAACAAGACAGTGAGATATAATCAAGACGACGAAAGCAAAGTAATGTCATCACTATTAAGAGAAGAAGACGGGGGCTGGGGTGACATTTAAATCTATCTATATAATACATGTATCTGTAAATAATACACTAGAATAAGAGGTTTGGTTCCATTAATCAAGGGTTATTTATTTCAATTTTGATCAATAGCCAGGGCTGATCATTATTCAAGGGACTGTAATTGAGGGCTATTATTGTAGCTATATCTGATATTGACCTAAGTGCATCGATCTAATAATGTGCCATTCACTCTTCTCCCCCACCTTCTCCAATGCCCAATTCTCTTTTCAATTAGTGGGAAGAAATCAATATTCCATTCCACAGAATGCACAATTTAAATTTCTGAATTTCGATATGTTTTAATAGAGCAAATCATACCCTTTCCTGTATCTCAGAAACTTTCTCCAATTCCTCAGCCAGTCCTCCTTTAGTTTCTCTTGACCCATCAGCTGTGGGCTTGGAAAACTTGGAATACAGCTCTGGGGAATACACTGGTAGCTCTGGCTGAACCCTCTTCTTGGGCTTTCTGGCAAATTCTGAAGGGGAAAAAGGGAAAATAATTTACACCACAGCAAATATTGAAAACATATTGGTAACAAAGCCTAATTTTATTTTGTTGACAACATATTACAGAGCTTTGAATCCCAAACTTCATTTGTAAACCATTAGCTCTCTAAGATTAAAATTTCTCAATTGATTCAAATGGAAACATAATTTGAAGTGAAATTTGTGTTAAAAATCACTGTCCATACAATATGCAAAGACATATGATTGTTAACTTTTATTTTTGCCTTCATTATTGTAGTTGTATCTCAGGAATAGAGTGAGGCCCAAACCCTTTCTGACACAATTACAACTGGGTACAGTATTATGTCCACTTGTTTGCGGACAATAACTTGTTGTACAGAGAAATGCAAAATATTAATGAAATGATATTAACACAAAAAATGGGGAAAAGACTAGAAAATGGAATTCCACCCAGAAAAACATCATGTACTCAAAATATCAAATAAAAAGGAACTTACAGAATTAAACAATTACAAACACAACCAAACTTGGAAAATTACAAATAGTGCAAAATACATATGTGTTATCTTAAATAAAGAAGTTACAGTGGAAAAACTAAAACTGCATCTTACATAAAAAAAAGTAAATGGCATATTAGCTCTCCCCTCAACATGTTGAAGATAAGTGCTGCAAAAGATCCGTACAATCAGACCTAGATTACAGAGGGTGTGTTTGAAAACCGCATAATCAAAACAAAATAGATAATAAAGAGTTAAAAAAAAAGATTTGTATTTGTAAGCAACAACTATAACTACAAATCAAGTAACAAAAATAACATGAACAAATTGCAGTGGAAAAAAAAGGACAAAGAGCTAGAAATAAGGTTATCATTCTTTCCAAACCAATTAATGGCCAAGCAATATTACCACTTGAAAAATTCACAATGGAAAATAATCTTATGAGATCTGGTGCTCAAACATTCACATTACCACACTTCAAGTGTAGATCTATCTATAGACTTTTGTATTCATACTTCCCTAATAGTAATACCTTTAGATTATGGGATAAACTGCCAGTCAATGAAAAATACAATAAAGATACTGAAAATTTTAAACAGAAACTTACATGTACAGCATGAACAAGTAAATACTAGTAGCCAACTTTCTGGCATGCTGACAAGAGTGCTCAGTCAACTGAGTTTGTCAGCTTTTATGAAGATGGAATCACAAGTCAAAGAAAGCTTTTGATCACCATTGAAAAAAACAAAATGTGTAGTAAAAACAATAGGAATCGTAACATAGACATTACCTTTTCTATCCTCTTCCTCCTGTTTCCTCTGTTTTTCCTCCAAGATTTTCAACTGCTCTTCCTCTTCTTTCATTCTTTCTCTTTCTTCTTTCCATTCTCTGACAGTTGATGGTAAATTGTACACTAAAATAATGAAAATGACTTTAATTCACACTCTGCCAACATAGATAAAAAAAGATCATTTTGATTACAGTGCTTGCCACTTTGGACTCTAACCCACCTGCAGTCAAACCACTCTACTAAATATAACAGGAAATTTTTCAACACCCTTTAATGCTCCTACTTAATTGTCACAGGTAATAATTATTTGTAAGACACAGTTTTCTCATTGAGCTCCTGTATAAATCATCAAGATCACCCTCAGATAATGACTTTGATGACAACCCCAAACAGTTTATGTTACCGTGTTACAGTAATGATACAATTATACTGATAACTTCTATTGAAAAACAAGAAAGATAAATAATTAGTGTGAAACAAAATTCTTTTGATTAGACGATTCTTACAGCGTGGAAGAATTATTTTTTTCTTTAAATAAAAAAACCCAACAGATTTACTCATTTGAAAAATGGAGACAAACAATTTTACAAAACCTGAGTAAAATAGAAAGACTGTCAGTCGGAATGGCCACAAGCCAAAAACACTGGGCACTGGAATGACTGTCTCCTCTTCATCACCATCTCCCTCAACTGTGGAGGATTTATTTTTCTTTGTTTTTTTCTTCTTTTTTGAACTCAGCATGTCCTCCTGAAAAAGAAATCAGATACTGCATCAATGAACTTTTTTGTTCAATTGTTTTTAGTCTGTAACAAGGTTTATCCAACATTTGACAACATTGTGATGACTGTTACACATTTTTAAACACAAGCAACAGATTAATCATAAAAATTAAAAGGAGAGGAGTCTCCTTATTGCAAGAAACTTATTTAAAATATTGTTTATAACAATTTTTTTAATTGGGTGAAGCAAAATATTACATTGGATCAGTGATGCAATGCAAGAGGAAATACAGTGAAACCTCTTTATACTGCCAATCATTGGACCAAAAGAAATTGGTGCTATAAAAGGTGTGGTATCATACTGAGATGGAAACCATTGTAATAATAATGAGATAATGTATGTAGCGCTTAATGCCTAGGCCTCTAGGCGCTTTACATTTTACAAACATGGATTAAAAAAATTAACAGATATAAATTGTATGAATCAAAAGGAATACATGTACATGTCAGATATTAAAAACAATATAGAAGTACATAACATCGCAACAACTGACTGATAAATAGAAAACATAGAATGTTTTCATTTTAAAAATTTAGAATGGAATGAACATTTTCACAAATTTCATAAAATCAAAAAGTATATTATCATATCCACAGCATGAGGAAATGAACATGATAAGCAAGACTGTTGATTTAGCAGGTGGTATGATGAGGGTATATTTTAAATGAACAAGAATAAGTTTAAAAAAAAGAGAAAGAAAAAAGACTGAAACCATCAAAAAGACCACTTATTATCGATTATGATATTGGGGAGATACTTGTGCAATAAGATAGAGTTAAAAAAGGAAAAGAATCTAGGTATCACATACCCAGGATACGATGTACACTGTGCTACAAAGTACTCGCTTTTTTCACTAGAACCCATGTCCCTTGGTTAGCTTTTCTCCATAAAATACCTGGCCTATAATTTACTTTACTAAAACATAGTTTTGGATGCAATGGACAATTCCCAAACTTCATTTTGCATAAAATACCTCTTCTACAACATTCATTCTTTCAATATAATCAAAGTGAATGATCGCATAAATTGAAGTAGAAGTTTAATTGTACTGTATTTTGGGTCTGTAGGCATGTGAATGGGAGCCTTGTTTGCCTCTAATTTATGATGCAAAGAATAAATCCCACCTACCATTGCTAAGTGCTTTTCAATGTAAATACCCCAGGCAACACAGTATTGTCCAATGGTGGCAATCATAGACAGCAGAATGGCCAACTCAAACATGCTCATCTTTCTGGCACGTCGGAAGTAATATACAGGCTGCCGCCAGTCCGGCAGACCTTCCAACAACACTTTATTGTATCTGTTGGCAATATTGACAAAAGGTTTACTTTTCTCCAATGACTGAGCATTTTCTTTTAATATAATTATATAATGTGAGGGATATAATATGAAATATGGGATATAAGGAACAAAATATATTATAATATAATTTAATTTGAAGCGATATATTTTGTCTAAAGACCATATTATTACAGTAAAATAATTTCTCTTGAAATTAGAATCTCCTTTGCTTTTCCCTTTCACTATTCCTTTTATCTTACTCCCTTTTGACTTTCTGATACAAAATATATTTAATTCTAAAACATGTTAATTATCTGAAATTCAACAACAATAGTCTTTCGAAAACAGCTCTATATGTATTAAACCATTTTCTCCAAAGATTCTGATTCTCAGTCATAAAACTATATCAATTTACTAAAAGGTATCTTTGACTTTTATGAAAAAGATTTTATTAAATTATGGAATGAAGGATTGGAAAGAAGAAGACAAAAAGATTGAAAAAGACTTAACACACTGATAAAATTTCAAGATCTAGAATAATTTCAAACAAAACATTCATTCTCACTTCTCCCTTTTCTTTTCATCTTTGAGGACTTCATAAACAGCCGCCATCTGTGAAAACAGGAAGGGAACAATTCTTTTAAATCATCCTTGACCACCAACTTCCAGTGCCATCCAGAATCACTGGCTATAAATGCTGTATACAGTAATTGTAGAATAGTCACCACTTTCATCAACTCAACTACTGTTTAGTTAGTACAGACGTATGTAGTAAGCCATTAAATTAAGAAACAGATTTTTGTAAGTGTGCTGACAAGAAGCTAAAAGGGTTAAACTTTAATTTTCGACAAATAGTGGGGGATCTTTTTTTAAAGAATCATTCCAAAAGGAATTTTTGAAGAAGATTGTTTTTGAGGTTTAAAATTTGACTCTGAATTTACTTTTATAAAAGTTAAGATATTAACAATCGATCACAGCAAGCAGATTACCTGAAGTGAGAGTCATTGTCTGCTGGGTCAGGGTCACGATTGATGCTAATTTTGTTTAGAAAGTATTTTTAGTCCATTCATTTTGCAAAGTTTGGATATTCTTATCCATTACAAATGTATATGATGAAATGGGGCCATTTCAAAGGTTATTTATTTTGTTTACTTTTACTAGGATATATCTATATTTTGGGTTGAAGTTATGCAAGAGACATGAGTCTTTTTGTGAAATTATGTTTAAATAGTTCAATTCCTGATATAATGGGATGTCAGCGGAAGCCACTCGAGATACCTTTTACATGCTGTTATAATGTATTTAATATTAGATATAATGTAATTGTTCACAAAAAATAAAAACAACAACAAACTAAAAAAAAAAAAAACCAACACACACACAACACATGGAACGATTTCTTAGATGCCATGATTTTATAAATGTTTCAAAAACACTCCAGGATGCATGAAAGTTATAACACTGTACAAGCTTAGCCAGTGGTTTAGTCTGTGGTGAAAATGAAACAAACTCAGATGAAATGAAATACACTTGTGTTATATGGTGGATAATATATAATGTACACTAGGACATGATGGTTATAGGTTCAATCACATTTGAGTAAGCACTGACAATTAGACTGAGATACTATAGCTGTGAGCTTCAATGTTTCAATGTCCAAACAAGTTTTTATTGAAAACAGAAACACACCATTTGAAAATCAAATTACAAACCTTACGAAATCTCTCTTCTGCATTTTCTTCATCATTTTTATCTGGATGAAATTTCAAGGTCAGCTTACGAAACGCTTTTTTTATCTCAGCTGTGGTAGCAGTCTGTTAAAGGACGGGAAAAGGATAAAAAATATTTAAGATTAATACGTATTTCAGAATAAGAGTGATAATAAAATTCAAGAGAGTTCTATGTAAGAAAAATAGTTCCTATTGAAGTTGATCAATAAAGTACTCGAGGCCTTACAGGCCTGTTCACCTATAACTACGCAGGGGCAGAGGATAGAGATCAATAGAGTAGGGCAATATATATATATTGTCAGCAAACCCAGTGAAGGTCTAATTTTGATTTGAAACAATTCACTGATGGTGCTGTGACTACCTTCTTGGGGAGGCTATTCCATGAAATGATGACTCATTCGCTGAGAAGTTGCTACCAACTTGTAACCTTACGACATGTTCTTTGTACACTATTTTTATATTGTTCAAAAAGGCTGTTTCCCCTAGTTAGATCTCTAGTTAGATCTCATTTTATGAAACCTGTATTATAAAGTATAATGTAACATATGAAGTTAGATTGGTAATCTTTTACTATCCATCCAACAGCGTTCTGATATTACATATAATATTTATACTGATTGCATTATTTCTTGATTTCATCCTCATCCTAATACTTTCCCCTACCATTTTTATTTACTATTGATCATTTTATTTACTACAGATCAACAGAATGTGCAACAATTGATGGAATGTCGAGCGTTTCATCGATCAACCAAATGCGCTGCTCGATCGATGGATCACGCAAAGCGACAGATCGCGCCCAACATATATGTATGCTCAGCCACACTCCCTTCAGAACACCTCAGATCATTGCCTTCTACTTGAATTCAAATAGGCTAATGAACTGGTCAATAGGTCAGAAGTAGAAGAGGTTGTAAGGGTGAATGAGTCCGGAAAAATTTTTGGTAGGAATGGAATTTTGCCAGGGTGGCCTGCTCTTTTTAATTTTAACCACCGATACTTTTACATGCCGGCAAAAGGCACACATTCGACTCCCTAGTTTATCATCCGTCTTCGATGGGTCTAGGTATTCATATGTCCTGCCTACCTTAGGAAAAGGAGGTGGAAAAACCCTGAAAAATTCAGATTTCAAATTCAAGCCTGCACAGCTCGGAATGCCGGGAATGAACCCTTGACCTTTGGCTTAGAATAGTCGAGTGCCTCAACCACTGAACTTACTTCAAATTAGGCATAGGACCCCAAAAAACATGGGGATCAAATGAGCAACATTGGCCTTTACTCCATAAATCTCCAGACTACAGAAGTAAACAGTTTTAGTCTAAGGAATGGACAAATCAAAATTAAAATATGTTACTGTTACAGTCACAGTTAACATTATAACAAGACTAGATTTTATAAAGTCTAAATCCGGAATAGATTGTAACACTGTTTGGTACCTGTTCAACTCCAATAAGTTGGTAAAAGTTTTCATTGACTTCTTCGACACGATCAAATATCTCAAAATCATCGTTTTCCCAACAAAACGATGAATGGGAAAAGAGAACAAGTAAAAATAAAACTGAAGTTGACTTGCGCACAACATATGGAGTTGTGGCAGTCGCCATATTGACTGTTGATAAAGTTGTGTAGTGGGGATCCCTCGTTGTAAGTTTTACTGTCTAATATCACATTAAACAAAGATTCAGTTTATAGTTGTTATTTTTAACTTTTAATCAATTATTTTAAATAAATTTTCTTTATAATCATGTGAATTAGAGATTTTGCAATGCTCAAATCTTAAAATATTATTATATATAATGTAAATGATTCATCCTTTATACGACCAAAAATATACCTCACTCACGGAAGAGGTTGTGCCACAGCATCACAGAATGTAAACGTGTATTTTTCTGTGCACAGCATCATAGAAATCGGCCCTTTGCTTTTCTCCACAGCCCCGTCCTTCACTATGCCTAGTTCGAAGAGGATCTTATAGCGTATCCGTTGGATCGCCTTTGGACGTTGCTGCTCAGACATGATCTGTGCTCCTTCCTATTCAATGCAATCCGTCCAGCCTCCGTCCTGTTATCATCCTTCCACTGTCTTTTCGGTCTCCCTCTTGTTCTCCTGCCCTAACCTTTCCCTCTAGGATGTTGCGTTGTAAACTGTCCTGCTTTTTGGTATGACCGTATAATGTAATTATATATATATAATTATAAAAAGTTGTTAGATTAAATGTCTAATTAAATTAATTATAATTATAAATATACCAGCCAGAAAAGCAATGAAATTTTACTTCAGAAATATTAATGAAAAGTTTTCGGGACGTCCTCTCACCACACTACCTATTGTACTCAACGGCGACCTCGCAAGGGTAAATAACATCGCAACACCCATCACGATGAAGTCAGAGAAAGATCTTGAACACCTCGCAACTCTGGCTAAGAACAGAAGAAGGTGAAAATACTTACGAAGATCATACTAAAAGCAGCCAAGGCATCCAGATCGGACGACTAGGATGCGAAAGGCATTAAGTCAAGTAAGTCACACCCTTTAAGTAGGCCCGGTTTTGACTTACTTGAATTAAAGGCTTTTCGCCTCAGCAACCTTTATTACATGTGCTAGAGATCTTAGGTATTTTTAATCGCTCTTCATCTTTAGAGATACGTTGGAGTTGAGATAGGCCAGCTCTTTATTCAGTATTATTGGTAGTGTTGTAAATGTTCTTCCTTTGAATTGATTGCCAAGTTTGTTAAAATATATTTCCATGGATTTGTTGACCGGTATGTCATCGTGTCGTCTTAGGATGTGTCCGAATATATTCCTAGCGGCTTTCAACTTTGAGTGTGGAAGTGGGCTTTACATCACGCTTGCTGTAGAGGGACGAGTTTGAAATTTTGACTGGGCAGTAGATGTTGAGCAATTTCCTGAGCTGTTTCCTATGAAAGACATCGGACTGTTTTAATTAATACTGGGTAAGGGCCCATGTCCCGCAGTTGTAGTATGTGAGGATCGATTCACAAGGGCTCTGTACATTTGTATTTTGCTACTTATACTTATTTCATTTCTCCTGTTCCATACACTTTTCAGTTTGTTCAAAACAACATTGGACAACAATTTTGTGTCTTTCAATGTCTTCAACGTCTCAGAATAGGGACCCTACTTTTATTCGTGGTTTTCCAGGTTGTTTCTACTATGTTGATGGAAGTGTACCCTGTTTTCTCAACATTGACCTTTAATTGATATTTTTCTAGGACTTTTTGAACTCCATCTACATATGTATGTTCAGAGTCCTGATACAGTCTATATCGTCATTGTATGATATTTCTCTTGATAAGTCTTCTTCAATGGGAGACTGTGATATCTGTGACATTTTGTGCCTCTCTGAGAACATGCTCGAGATAAACCGTATACAGTAACGGACCGAGGCCGTCTTCTTGGGGTGTGCCAACAGTGCTTGTGAATGGAGAATGGAGGTCGGCTTTATCTATTTTAGTATCCTGCACGGTGTTGCTAAGAAGGAATTGGACCAACCTCAGTTCATCTTCATCGATGATTTCTGGAAGAATGGTCAGGAGCTTGTGCCTCTTTATTGTGTCAAAAGCAGCAGAGAAATCTAGTCCGGTGATTTTCAAGGTGATAATCCCTCGGTATTACACATGTATTACAAATTTTCATTTTCGTTTGGATTTTCCTTGACTTCCATATACTAAGAAGTCGTATGAAAGCATTTAGTTCCTTTCCGAAACGGTAAATCATCAATCAAGAATTGGCCTCAACAAGTAACAAATATCTGTAAGAGAATGGGAAAAAACAACAACAAACAAAGATCCGATGCGATTAATTGGACATAACTGAAAAGATGAAGTTTATGAAAACAATCTCGAAATAAAATCTCAAACGGAACACTCTACGAAAAAATGCTAAGTTTCACACATGCGCAGCACTACGAAAAATGCCAAGTTTCACACCAGTCAGTGCAAATTTTCGAACAGCACTGTGGACTTCTGGGCCACAATAAGCAAAGATCCAAAACGCACCAGCCAATTTGGCAATAGATCTTTGCTTCAAGATCAAACTTAACCCAACAAACGTAACCCAACAACGTTAACCCAAAAAACATAACCCAACAAACGTAACCCAACTCAGTTAACCCAACAAATTTAACTCAACAAATTTAAGCCAACAAGGCTAATCCAACAAAGTTAAACCAACAAAGTTAACCCAACAAAGTTAACCCAACGTTGTTGACCTAGAATCCAAAGGAGTCAGCCACCTTGCCAACCACATAAGTCCATGACCTCAAAAACGACGTCGTGATGGCAACGTTAGACTCATACCGATATTTGATATGACAAAGAAACTGGAAACATCGCCATCAATGGAAGCGGGTGGCAAACACACTCCGATTACGATAAAAAGCAAATTGAAGGCCAATAACTTGGATGATATCAGCGGTGACATCCCTTCCCAACAACAATAACATACAACACCTAATTATTAAAATGGCGCCATATATGATACACATAAATCTTATATGATCAAAATTAATAGGTTTTATTTCTGCTTGTGTTTGGTTTGTTGTTGTTGGTTTGTTTTTTGTTTGTTTTGTTTTTTGTTATCGATCCGAAATTTATGCTGCTCTGAAGAACTGATCATCGACAAGAGGCGATCGATACATCTAGTTATAAACATGACGCCGTCTGTCGTAAACGTAAAAATTATCATCAAATTAAACAAAAATATTGTTAGTATTTTTTAACTGAATTGTTTCTCCAACCAACAAGAGAAACTCGACTGAGTTTTCTTTATTGACGATAATTCTTAATAATAATTTCTTTCAAGCAGCGATGGATTGTGGTCTTCTTGAAATTAATCTTCATTGTAATGCTTTACATCAACCCAGAGAAACGCAATGCATGCTGTTAATGCTTTAACACAGTAAGTAGTGCCTGGAAACAATACTTAGTCAAGGGATGGTCCATTCCCCTGGAATGTTTCCTTTTGCTTTCTTACCATGGGGGATAATAGCATTACTTCTATACACTTGTACAACAGGTGGAAGACTAACTGAGTCACCCAGTAAACGAATGCGTTACAGAGAAAACACGAAACCCAAACAATAATTGGCTACCGGAATTGAACTCCAGGATTATCAGGTCCAGTCAGTTGGACCCGATCAACATTCCACCAGTCGGACAATTCCCCTTTGAAGTTGATGGTATAAGTAAACGAGCCTTGGTTTAGATCCACACAAGGATATTTCATCAAGACTGTAACGAATTGATAAACAATTTCTTCTTTTTGCCGCTACGATCAAAATCTTTTTTAAACAATTCTGATTTCTCACCTTCCATCCTGTATTCAAATACAATATTTTATAATAATGAGTTGAATTGAATCGAAGTCCACATGATTTTACCGAAATTTCACGTCTTGCACGGGAGTATAATAGCATGTTTTTATAGCACTTGACACGTTTTCATCTTTAGCAGTTTACAAACTTGAATATTGTTCAGCAATGTACATCAACCAATGTTTTATTTGTTTGTCTGGTTTTTTTAATTCTTGGCTCATATGCAATGTTTCTCGAATAATAACATGCTGATTTACTCATGTTGGGTTTTAAAATATATACATGTATTTGTGAAAAACAGAAAGTAAACAAAGCAAATTTAGAGCCAAAGAGGCAAACAGACAGACTGATATACAGATAGACAGACTAACACGAAAAACAACGTAAACCAATCCCGTGTCAGCGACCCACCAAACAAGAATCATGAATTGAGTGAGTTATATTCCATGCTATGCCTAAGACCTACTTGAAATTCTTTGATACCATGTGTAAACATGCTTTCTTTGGTATGGGGATAGAATAATTACTGTCACAAACCAACCCGCTATTTGTTACAGGGTAATAGACTCATTGATGCTTTATTCAAAGACACGATTGTCATGACAGGAGGATTTACACCCAATCGGGATACACAAGCGAGGTTCTATCGAACATAGTACTATTATTCACTATAAAAACGAGGTGGAATTATGGTAGGAATTGCAATCCTCGTAAAAGGGGGGGGAGGGGTAATCGAGGGGGCTTTGGTGATTGATGCATTGGGAATTGGGATGGTGGATTGTTGATTGTTGTGAGGGTGGATTGTAGATTAACCAGACCACACAAAATAGACCGCGTCCTTTTGTCAAGTAGACCACCAATCATAGCCCAGTCCACCTACCAACCAGACCACACAACCATAGCCCAGTCCACCTACCAACCAGACCACACAACCATAGCCCAGTACACCTACCAACCAGACCACACAACCATAGCCCAGTCCACCTACCAACCAGACCACACAACCATAGCCCAGTCCACCTACCAACCAGACCACACAACATAGACCACGTCCTATGGGCAAGTAGACTACCAACCATAGCCCAGTCCACCTACCAAATAGATCACACAACCATAGCCCAGTCCACCTACCAACCAGACCACACAACCATAGCCCAGTCCACCTACCAACCAGACCACAC
>JBBPCV010655179.1:0-11203 GCA_037974505.1 Plocamopherus tilesii
AATAACCCCCTTCTAGCTACACTAATAATCCATAGTGTTATTATAATTGATTTTTTTTCCATATTTAAATGTTTAATTGCACTTTTTATCTCTATTACAGTTCTAAATCTAATCTAGATCCAGAAGCACAATTTCTCTAGATCTAGATCCAGACCTAGGAATGCATCATATTGGAAAAGATGGGGGGAAATCTCATTAAAACCAATCCTTTTATAGAAAAAACCGTAAAGTCGTGAACACTAAATTCGGACAATGCCGTCTGTTGAAGTCCATCAATCGGACTGCGCAGATTCGTTGTGAATGTGAAGGCCGGGCTGTGCCGCCATTTCCGCCAAGCCGCCATCGCGTGTGAACTCAATAACCCGCCTGCGCCGGCATTTTGTGGAGAAACCTTCACTCCACTCATAAAATCGGATCAAGATATTCTCAAAGTCATCTTTTTGAACAACCAACTGCAGTTTTCAAACACCGTTGATGATTCGCATCGATTTAAGTCTGCTTTGAAGTCCGATGCTTTAGATAAATGCCTAAAAATCACTTTTTACAACTGCGCATTTAGAATCTCTTGGCACGGTCCGATTGGCGCAGGCGAGTCATTCATGCTATTTATTTCGGTATCATACTTACATTTCTTAAAGAAATCCGATGTCACTCACACAAACGATGCAAAATAATGTCTATTGACGGAATCAGTTACAAAATGCGTCCTCTCACTGTCGTAGCGGTAGTAGGAATGAGATTGAGACTCCCACGCGCAGGCCGAATTCGTTTAACTCACGTTGATTCGAGATTTGAAAAAAATCGTTTAGAGCACCAATTTTTGAATTTTTCGATATTATTTGGTATTGTTTTATACCATTTTCTTTTCTTATTTCAATAAATGGGTTTATACGCAAAAAAACCCGCATTTTTAATAATTTAGTGCTCTAGATCTAAAGTGCGGTTTTTCGGTTTCATGTGATCTAAAAATAGCGTCATCGTAAACAAAGGCATTATAAACGTTTTTTGGCGATTTTCTTTTCTTTTTTTTTCTTTTTTTTTGTGTCTCCTGATCCGTACTTTCAACGTGTGAAACAATTCTGACCTGATTTATAAATAATTTCAATCAGTATTATGATTTTCAATATTCCTGTTAATAGGAGTATATGGGATGAAGTAGAAAATCAGACTTTGCCAATATTTCCAAACCAACATACAATTAAATAAAGAACATAAAAACATTTTTATGGTTTTCCAAGGTTCTTTATTGCATTTATGAATGGGCAACACAAAATTTGGTAAGAAAAGAACGATATTTTGAACACATAATAAGCAAAATTAAAATTGAACATGCTTTTGGGCCTCAAGCTGTGGAATCTGCCACATTCAAAATTATTGAGGAAAACAAGTGTCATATTATATTGAATATGATACTCTGTGCAATATATTCACCTTATCATTATTTAAAAAAAATATAACTTCCCAATTAAAACACAATTATTTTTAATACAAAATCATAGTTACTGCATTACTGGAACTTTTTAAACTTAAGCTGGATAGCTTTTGCGTAGGTGACAAACCAGTATCTTCCTCCATCTTGGGGCTCATGACATTTGTCTCCACTACACTCTTCCTGGACACTGTGTGGACATCTTTTCCGGTAGGCCAATGGAATGATCCCATTGTCTTCCCAAGCCCAGCAAAATTGACAGTGACGTCCTGTCCCACAGAGCATCCACGTTCTACCAGAGCTGAAATGATTGATAATGATGCTTACTTACAGATAAGATAAAAGATATAGATGACACATTTTTATTACTCAAGTATGTCTGTATATGAAATTAAATTAAAAAGGCAAAACTATTTTATTCGTAAACATTATAATCAAATCATGCTTTAAGCATTTAAAAATGAAATGATGTTAAATGTTAGGATTTTCCGCATCATCAATTTAAGTAACAAAATATAAAATAAATACAAATTATAGGGATTGGCGTGGCTATAAAAAAAGTTTAAAATTGAAGACAAAAAAAAGATAGTTACCTGGATACCATGTATCTTCACAAGCGACAGCAATCATCTGGCCTTCTTTCAACTCCTCCATTTCATGGTCCGGCACCTGACAAGTCTTCAACCTCAGTGAGTCTACTATTGCTTTCCTATCTTGTTCCTGATGTTTCCTTCTCATTTCTTTACTTTCTTTTCTTGCCCTCGTCCACAGCGTTTCTTGATCTCCTGCTCGCATGGTGTCATACCATTTCCTCATCCTCTTCCTGGTTTGTTTCAGAAGCATCACTGACGAATGATGATGTAAAGAGCTATGAGGCCTTCTCCTTTGACTGGCATCCAAATGGCCCAAGTGCCTTTCACAAATCAGATTTGTCAGTGGTGCCTGAACTCTAACATCCTCTGCCCTTGCATCTAATACATCCTTTAGCTGAGTGATTACTGTTTGGAGGAGTCCTTCACTTATGGCCGACATGATTTTTCCCATCTTCTCATTTACAATCGACTTTCTAAGACTAACTTTTGTTTCTGGGGAACTAGTTTGGGATTTTAAATAAGAGAAGGCATCAAGGTAAAAAAAATAATGGGGGTCATCTGTACATCTTTGTAGGGAATCTTTCAGTTTATGAACAATAATTTTAAAATCACTATGGGAAACTTTTAATGATATGACCATGTTCCAAAAAGGGCCAGTGACTGAATGAAAATATAATCAAGACACTCAATGAGAAGCATTAAATTTGAATCAATTAAATATTTATACAGCCTACTTTGTTATCCAGAGGTTTCAAGAAATCTCGATGATGATGGAAAACCTGGGCATCTACCTCAAATAAAGCATTGAATCTATTGTCTTTGTATGATTTTATCAAACTTTTCTGTCCCCCCTCTAAACAGTAAGCCTCCCACTGATTTCTTAAACCCCTATAATCCCCTACTGGTCCGAAAAGATCTGCTGCATCTCGAAGCATAACTGCGACTGGGTGTTTTTGGTCTTGGCTAGGGATGAAGTCTAACTTTTGTACTGATTTGATTGTATTTGTATGGAATCCCAGCAAAACACATATGTGGCACAAAAGAGATGGTGAACTTTTGTGGCATCCTGTCCATGGCGCTCCAGCATTTCTTTTCTCCATTCCTCTAACAATCTTGAGCATTTCTTCTCATTGGCTGCACGATCATTCATGAAATAATCCAATTTCCTCAAAATTTCCAACATAACTCCATCTGTTGGCCCCCCCGATCCTGCTATCTCCTCTTACTTGTCCTTCGTCTCCTCTGCAATGGCTTTTCCAGTTTCAGACACCACTGACGACCAGCCCAGACAAAATGACTCTCCATCATCTGTATTTATAGATGTGTCGAGGATTTTCACCTTCTTCCTCGTCGTGCCATCTTTATGCACCCCAAAACTTTTACTTTTTTAAAATATATATATACTCTCCCTGATGAAATGTTTTGCCAGCACGTGTCCTTCATCCACGATCAGTTGGCATGCCGATCGACTTGGCAAGCTTGAAAACATTACACCACACAATTGTCCTACAGTTTCCATCACTGGTCCCACTTTTCCTGTTACAACCTCCAATCCCGCTAATTCCATTACACAAAACCTCGCCTCATCCATGAACTCATCATCATTTCTTTTTGTGTCAATTACTCTTTCCTCATCCTTTACAGCACTCAAACTCAACACTGGTTTCAAATCCTTCTTTCCTCGTCTCTTAATGTGATAGTTTGCTCTATTGATAGCAGTCTTTTTCTCCCTCCGTTTCACTTTCATTGCCTCGCTTGAAATTTTCTGTACCAGTCTAACATTTTTTATTTTCAATTCTTGCAATTCTTTTCTCAGTCGTTGGTTTTCATCTTCAGTCTTTCTTACACGGTCCGTCAAATTGTTGTTAGCATTTCTCATATTTGTCCTCTTTTAAGCACTCCTTTCCTCCCTTTTCTTTACATAAAAAAATTTTTAAGCTATAGTGAGCCATCGCTTTTGCCTTGTGGGCAATATTCGTCTTCAGATTTCCGAGTTTTCGTTCTAATATTGATACTCGACGCTCCTGCTTTGCAATGTCGTGCAACGTTTTGTTGAGTTTCTTTCTTGGTGTATCTATTTTTTTGGGTCTCGTTGGTGTTAGAGAGGGTGAGTATAATTGGAGATTTACTGTTGAAGTAGAGGGACTTGGTTGCTGGGGCATTATTTGAGGAAAAATAAACTCCTCCTGTTTGAAAAGTTCCAACTTCTGCCCTCTCAACTTTGAAGCCTTTTGGGTGGTGCGGATTATCTTGGCCTTCAAGGTCTCGGGAGCAACACTGTCTTGCTCAACCCATATTAACAGCCAGTTGGCTGATGTTAATGTAGGGAGTTTTGCTGTGTCCTTGTACATTTGAAGTACCACTCCATTGTTAATAGTCTCACACGGAGGACCATACTTCTCAATTAGTTGGTGTCTGTCCATCTCAACTAACTCAACTCAATGGAAAACCTAAGGAAACAAGGGGTCGAGACATGATACAATCACAAAAATATAATTTATTAAAACTTTAATTTCTTATTAATATGATTGAAGCAATTAAACCCATAAATAAAATCATAGAAAAAAGAAAGAAAAAACCCCCACAACAACAACAAAACAAAAAACAAAACAAGCCCAGATACGGGTGATGGTCATCAATTTAATTTAATTTATACGATCACATATTAATAACATTTATCATACATAAAGCCTTCACTACAACGCAGCAATAAGAAAACAAAACACTGATTAGTATGTAATAATGGAATATAAGTAGACCATTTTGATCCCAGTTACAGTCATCAAGAAAAAGCAGTTGCATAAGATAACATTAAAAACCCAACACACACCCCCAACTAAAAGAGAACAACAAAACAACACACAAAAAACAAACAAAAAAACAACACACAAAAAAATTAAAAAATACAAACATGAAAAAACTATCCAACAAACACACACACACATGCGCGCGCACACACACACACACAAACACGCACGCACGCACAATAAACAAAGCTCGATGCGCGTATAATATTAGTATTACTAAAAGCAATTTATGAACTATAAGCCGTCAAGTACGTAGTAGGAAGAGTTATGAATGAAAGCAGGCGACCTCACTACATTTGCGATTGATAGGGGTGACAGGGTTGTTTAGTAGAAGGGACTGTCATAGCGAGATTTCATAACTCCTCAGTACATGTGATATTTCCAAGTTTATTGGTCGCATTTTACTATATAAAATATGTGATTTAATTATTTGTAAATATTCCAAGTAAAACATTATATGATATTAAATATTAAATTTCCCCATGAAAAGAGTCCAACATGAGTATCAATCGCACCCGATCAACCATAACAAAGGAATGTAGCAAAAAACGAAAATTAATTAGCCGGGTTATTTAGAGCGGCCAATCAAAAAGCGCCTAGCGATCACGCATTGCGGGCGTGTAGGATCCAGCTGTAGAATCTCGGTCAGTGTTCATGGCGGCTTGCTTCGACATAAAATTTTACCGGCATCGGGTTGTTATTAAAATATGATACGTTAAAAGTACTTAATGTTAGAAAGCTGAAACTTTACAGAAATAGAGGAAAAGAATAACTATCTTATCTTGCGGCGTACTCAGGGCTGCTCCTCGTAGTTTTAGAAAAATTCACAAAATACGGGGAAAATTGGGACTTTCGACATGTTCCAAAAATAGTACAGGATTGTACGTCTGCTTGTGTTTAGTTTGACCTTTCGACTGATTGGTTGCAAAGTTTCAACTATATCACGCCAGGAAAACCGGCGTAGTTAAATTTAGAAAAAAGGTGACCTCGCTTTCCGAAGGCTCAGAAAATCCCCTCTAATCGCTGCTTAGCGGAGGACGATTTCTGGCCCGACGCTCAGCGCACAATAAGCATTGCTACATTATTATTTCTTTTTAAACATTGTCCTCTAGCTGCGTTTATACAGGCTTGGGACTGTCTTTAGCCGCATTACAATGTTTGGCCCCGCAAAGGGCCGTTTAACCCTCTCAGACCTGGGCTCCTGGTCTAAACTGATCTCCCTGCCTGGGCTCTTCAGCCGAATCTGGTTAAAACTAAAAGCAATAGGGGGTGTATACAATGAGGCACTACTTGTAAACAAATGATCAAAATGCCATCAAACTTGGTAAATATGTGATAGTTCACTAAGTGGGGGAAGTTATTGTTTTAACACTAAAAAATAATATAATAATAATACCATTTAATGATATTATAAAACAAATCTGCAAAAGGAGATGGTGGGGTTAGTATAATCTCATCTAATAATGTTGGTTCCGAACCAAATGCCTGAAGTTCAGGGTCCTGTCGACAGTGATAAGGGCGAAGTTCAGAAACAGTTACAAATCTTTCCTCACCAGAGTTATCTTGCTTAATGAGGTAAGGACCACCTTCACTGGACGGTATTTCCGTGACCGTGAAAACATCTTCATGGTATTTATCATGAATTTTGTTTCTCCCAAGAGGATGACAGCGTAGCAACACTTTATCTCCCGCATGAAGATTAGTGCTACGTTTAACTTTTAAATTAGTTGAACTTTCTTCTGATGAATTAGCAGCAGACTTATGTAAATCATGTAGTCTTTGTAGATGACTATGTAGATATGACTCGGCAGATGATGGTGTTTGTAAAGTTTCAAAACCATATTCCAAATCAAGAGGTAATATAGGTTCTCTAGCAAATAAAAGTGAGTAAGGTGAGTGTCCTGTTGATGAATGACATGTACAGTTGTACCAAAAAACAAGTTCTGGTAAGTGTCGTGGCCAATTTTTCTTTTCATTTGGAGGTAAACTTCTCAATAAATTATGTAAAGTCCTATTGAATCTTTCTGTCTGACCATTGCCTGAAGGATGATAAGCTGTGGTGCGTGTTTTCCTAATACCATAATGGGTGCAAAGTTCTTTCACTACGGCTGATTCAAAAGCACGTCCTTGATCTGAATGAAGTTGTAATGGTACGCCAAATTTTGTAAACCATTCGGTGATAAGAACACGAACAACAGTTTTAGCACTTTGATCTGGAACTGGTACTGCTACAGTCCATTTGCTAAAAATATCAGTCAATACTAAGACTAATTCTCTGCCATCAGATGATCTCTCAAGATATGTAAAATCCATGGCGACTATTTCTAGTGGATATCTAGCTCTTAAATGACCTACTGGTTGATGTATTTTAATAGCAGGGGCTTTAGCACATTGACATCTCTGACATTCTCTAATATATTGAAAAACATCTCTTCCCATCCTTGGCCAAAAACATCTACGTTTCAGGATTTCAAGAGTTCTCTCTGGTCCTTGATGATCACATTTATCATGGGCAAGCTCTAGAGCTCTATTGTGTTCTCCTCGAGGAATGACTAATTGTAGAATATCTTCACCATTTAGACGAATACAGCGATACAAGATTCCATCTCTCATCACTAATCTTTTGCGTTCACGCAAAAACTGAATTACTGTTTCTGATAACTTTGATCTCTGAATGGCGTTTGGTTGTATTTGCCTTTGTAGAAATTGAATGATTTGTGCAACATCTGGATCATTAGACTGTCTCACTTGTATGGTTTGCTCCATTGCAGTGTAATTGCAACTGATCACATGAGATAACCGTGGAAAAGAAAAGCTATTTGTGTAACGATTTGCATTAATTGAATGTTTCTTCAAATCTTCAACATCATGACTAAGGATTTCTTTAGGCAAAGCTGTGGTGAGTTTGAAGTGACTTTGGCTAGAAAACGATTGAATCATGTTTGTGTGGCATTCATCACCATCCTTCTGATCTTGAATAGGGCATCGACTCAAAGCATCAGCATTTCCGTTTTTATGTCCAGGTTTATACAACACTGTGAAATCAAAGGCTGCTAGTTCTACCCATCGCTGTTCTGTTGCTCCTAATTTTGCTGAGTTCAAATGGCAGAGAGGATTATTATCAGTATAAACAGAAAATCTCGATCCTATTAGATATCCTCTAAATTTCTCAGTTATGGCCCACTTAAGTGCTAGTAATTCTAATTTCCTGGAACTGTAGTTCTCCATGTTTGTCTCAGCTTTCCTCAAGCCTCGGCTAGCGTATGCTATGACTCTAGTTTTTCCATCCTGTTTCTGGGAAAGTACTGCTCCTAACCCTTGACTGCTAGCATCTACTTCCACAATGAAGGGTAGAGAAAAATCTGCATATGCAAGCAATGGCGTAGATGTAAGTGTCTTCTTTATGCTTTGGATTGCATTCTCACACTCTTTGGTTAATTGAACTTTTGGATTCTTGTTTCTTCCATGAGGAATCTGCAGGAGCAGATGTAGTGGCTTGGCTATCTTTGCAAAATCTGGTACAAATCTACGATAGTAACCTGCAAGTCCTAAAAATGCCCTGACATCTCTGACAGTTTTAGGGGCTGGAAACTCTTGAACTGCTTGTATTTTACTTGAATCAGTACAGAGGCCTCTATCTGTGAGTACATGTCCTAGAAAGGGAACTGATGAATGAACTAACTTGCACTTATCTGGGTGAAGACGAATACCAACTTCACGCAGTCTTTGAAAAACTTTGCCTAACCTATCTAAATGTTCTTCAAATGTGTTTGAAAAAACCAATAAATCATCCAGGTATACTAACAATATTTGAAAAAGGTGATCATTCATGATATATTGCATTATTCTTGAAAAATGAGCAGGTGCATTAGCTAATCCAAAAGGTAGTCTATTCCACTGGTAAAGACCAAAAGGTGTTGTAAAAGCAGTTTTCTCCTTGTCATCATTATGCATTTGGACTTGATGATAACCCGAAGCTAAATCAAGAGTGGAGAAAAATTTTGCACCACTCAATGCATCCATGCATTCATCCATTCGGGGAATTGGGAAAGCATCTCTCTTGGTGATTGCATTCAATTTTCTATAATCACAGCATAATCGCAGTTCACCTGATTTTTTCCTTACTACTACTATCGGTGCTGCATAAGGACTGTTACTGGGTTCTATAATATCTTGCGCTAATAATTTGTCTAAATGTGCTCTAACTTCAGGTAGCAATGTTGGAGGGATCCGACGATAAGGCTGTGCTACAGAGGTATCTGATGTCAGTGTTATTCGATGCTTGAGTACATCAGTACAACCTAACTGTTCATCTGTCCAAGCAAAGACATCACTGTTTTCTCTAACAAGATCCTCCAATTTTCTACTCTGCACTGTAGATAAATTTTCCCCTAGCTTGAGACGACTTAAATCTATGTGTGAATCTTGATTGGCCTGTTCTCTCTGATTTCCATCTACAAGATTTACCGATGCCATCCTGACTGGAGATAAAGTACCAATCGATTGCCTTTTGTCCAAGATGATTGGTTCATCCGATACATTATGGCAGTAAACAAAAGGATTCTTTCTTGTAATAAGGGTGCGCTGAACAATGAGACCAGGCGGAAGACTATTTGCTGGTTCTAACAAAATGTCCTCCTCAAGATCATCAAAGTTAGCAAAGATCCTAATGGCTTTTGCACTATTGGCTGGTATGTATTCCCCTTTCTTATCTATCCGCACCATCCTTGTCCTTGGAACTGGTTTCTCCCATGCATATTGCAGAATGTTCATCCCAATGATGAGTTGGTGATGAGCCCTTACATGAGGATGTAATATAAAAATGACAACCTCTTCAATGAATTTTCCTTTGAAGGAAACATCTGCAACAACAAAACCAGAATATGGCAAAGCTTCTCCACTGGCCGTTGAAAGCTTGAAAGAGGAGGGGGCTTCTTTTTGGGGCAAGGAGCGGAAAGATTTTCTGTAGCATTCATGGCTCATTAATGTGACTTCTGAACCAGAATCAATGACTCCCATAACTTTTTGTCTATTTATAGCTATCCTTTCTTTTGGACTAGATGCTGTCGCCTGCCTTCTAAATGAGCCAGGGTTATTGACCTCAACAGGTTGACTCACTGCCGTCAAGGTTTTTAGTTTCCCGACTCTCTGCAGTGACGGGCAATATGTCCTAATCTATGGCATTTAAAACATTTAATCTTTTCTGGTGGGGCACGAGAATTTGGTGGAAACATATGAGTTGGCCTGTGCAATCTATCACTGCTACTTCTAGCACTACTGTTTGTATTTGCTAAGGTTTTAATTCTTTCTTCTAATTTATTAATTTTCTCCTCCTGCTTGCTCATGCATTTGTTAAAGGAATCCGCAAGTTCTCTCATTCTCTCCTCCAGTGGGTTAGCTGCCTGTACTGGGCATACAGGGATGTTGCTCTCCTCCGGCTGGAGGGTAAAGAGGGCTTGCCTAATCTCTCCGAAGGTCGAATGAGGGCTATTCACAACCATCTGTCGGAGGTGAATTTGTATAAATGTGTCCCTCAATCCATTGACGAACTGATCTCGCAGGTCATACTCAGATAAGACTTGAATTCCTAAAGACTTCTGCCTCCCTGTCAGATCTTTTTAAGCTAAGAAGAGACGATTGGAGAAAGCTCTTGTGCCTTCATATAGATCTTGTCTCACACTATAAAAAATTAGTGAGAGGCTAGAGATTGTGCGGTGGTCTCCATATGCTTCTTCGAGTGCCTCTAACAGAAATCTACTACTATGCCGATTCACTCCCTGGCATGACAATTCTTGCCTAACGTCTTGAGAAAGGTGCCTCCAGATCAGTGCTGCTCTCTGGGTTTCACTGAGATCAGGCCTCAATCTAAAGTGTGCCTCTAGATCTTCTTTGAAAGATGCTAACTCAGTGTGACCCGCAGAACCATGGAACATAGATATAGACCTTTCTGGCGCCTGTAGGACAACAAGGGGTTGGGGTGTGTTTACTGGTGGGGATGAAGGTGATGGTTCCGACAACAAGGGTAACGATGCCGGCAAGGATCCAATGACTGAGGTCGTGACACCTGTTGCAGTCTGGGAAACCGGTGCTGCCCAAGTGACAGTGGCTGGAACCATTGTTGTTGTGGTCGATACTGTTGTGCTGTCCATTCCTTTCTCTCTTTTAATAACTAGCTGGGTCTTTTTATTTGTTATACTCTGAGATCTAGTTTGGGGCATTAGAATTTAGAAACCCACCCTGCTCGCAGCGCCAAGTGATAGCTAGACAAAGTGGGGGAAAGTTATTGTTTTTAATACTAAAAAAATAATATTAGAATAATACTATTTAATAATATATAAAACAAAGAAAGAAGGACAAACAGGTAAGGGTGGGTA
>JBBPCV010656290.1:0-11196 GCA_037974505.1 Plocamopherus tilesii
TTGTTGGGGGGGGGGGAAAAAAAAAAAAAAAAAAAAAAAAAAAAAAAAAAAAAAAAAAAAAAAAAAAAAAAAAAAAAAGAAGATGAAGGAACAAACATTTCAGTTTGTCCGAGAATGGAGCTGCAATGATCCAGGTTCGCGTTCCCCTGGAAAATTGTTTTAAATACATCAAAATCTCTACATTCTGGCAATTTTTGACGCATATTTGAGCTCAGTTTTAAGGGCAAAAAAGTCCACACTGAACACAGGAAGACAAGGATGTAAGAGTATGTACAATTTCAAAATTACATATGGGGGGGGGGGGGGGGTTGATGATGGAGGGAAGCAATGAAAGGGAGGGACCAAGGGAAAAACATTTGATTTGCACATCATTTAAGTGTTTTGTTTCTACTCTTTAATAATCAGTCCACACAAGAAAAACCAGGTAAGTCTTGTGCGTTGCCATCTTAAAATCTGTAGAATATTTCATTAATGCCAGGAAGTTTTCTTACTTTGAGTGTAGACATGACCTTTCCAGGTTATTAACATCCGGATGTCTTTTTTCCTCACACTTTCATACCAAAACTGTGAAGGTAGATAAGGGATTTTAAAAATTAATGTGACATGATTGAAACATTTTGATGCAATTAAAAACATTTTAAAATTTCAGCGCGAAACCACATTTAAATTCAAAAGAATCAGTATTCACTAAATCAAACAGAAAAAAATTTGAAATTTGCACTTATCATATTTACACTATTTAAGAGATAATCAGTTCATTAACATAATCAAACATATTTATCAGATAAAACAAATACCCTGAGAAAATCTCTTTTAGAATGCCTCAACCAGCAGCTTGAATATACATCTTCTAATTTGAGCTCATCTGTGGACATAAAGAATTTCAATGTAGTTAGAGCAATTAAAATTTAATTTGAGTTCACGTTGTCAACAAAGAAATGCGTGGTATGATAGCAGTCATTTGATTAGGAATGGGAATTGAAAAGTATAGCTTTCTGAAATGCATGAATAAGAATACAATTAAAATGTCCTGTCTTTCTTCATTTCTAGTACATGTCAACTATGTTGAAATAACACTCATCAATGAAAGGGAAATTTGGAAATGATTGACCAAACAGAATATGTCAATTGTGTGGAACATATAACTGTATACATGGTAAATGTGAATGTGATAAATGGAAACAATGAGTAGTTGAAATCATGAAAGCTTCCAGCATAAGGTATAACATTGAATATCTAGTTGCCCACATACAAAAACGATAATTGTGGCCCTTTGCTGATGACTTCGAATGATCTGTCTTCTGCTCCATCTCCATCCAGTTTTCTCCATCTGTCTTTGTAATGCCATCTTTCGATCTTCCTCTTGTTCTTTTACATCTCTTTGGTTTCCATTCTGTGCATTTTTTTTTACTTTTAACTGTTGTTCTTTCGTCTTGCCATCTGTCCATTTTTGTGTTCACAAGTATGTTTCAATGTTTATGATATTTGTTTTGTGTTGTGTATTTTTGTCTCTCATGGTATCGTATCAATAATCTTAATATTGATCATTTTTCTTTTTATGACCCTTTGCATTGTTTTTGATTTCTTGGGGATCTTTTTTGTGATGGACCATGTCTGACATCTATATGTTAGTGTCAATGTTATGCATTGAACGAATAATCCTCTCTCTAGTGCTTTTAGTATTTGTTTGCCTTGGAGTATTTATTTTTAACTCCGTCCTGCCCTTCTCTTTGCCGTTCTTCCTTGTATTGTTGTTTGGCCCATGTACTGTTGAGCATTCTCTATTATATTATTTTCTGCACACATCTGTATACTTAATTACAATTATCATAATTATATACATGTCTGTATACTTTGATTTTCCTCTTTTGGGATGACTATCTACACTAGAAGATAGTAATGTTATTGTTTGAGCACCTGATCTTGCATGATTATTTTTCATTTGAAATACAGTGGTAGTACAGCTTGGTTATTAATTGCCTTATAATCTATAAAGGATGGTTACCTTATTTCAAGCTCTTTGTTCTTTGATGTCCACTGCAATTTGTCTACTTTTGTATTACCTGATGTGTAGTTATAGTTGGTGGTTACGAGTCTGCCTCACTTTTTGTATTTTTTCTGAACAATCTATTTGGCTTTGATAATGTGGATCCCATACACCCCTCTAGGACTGGTTTTACTAACTTGCACTTATATTTAACATGTTGAGGGCAGTCATTGATAATTATGTTTTAGGAATGCCAGTAAACCATTTGCTTTCTTACATATTCCACGGTTTTGGTCTTTTCACTGAAGTTTATCATTTATGATAACACCTAGGTATTTTGCACCATTTGCAATTTTTAATGTTTGGTTGAGTAGGTAATAATTGGATTCTGTAAGTGTCTTTCTATTTGATATTTTAAGTACCTGGCATAAATATTCTAAATATTTTAACTTGCTTGTTTTGCTACTATTTTTTTCTTGAAAAATAAGATTTTTTTCTACCAGCTCAAGGTGGCTATACTAATCTGAACATTTCCTGAAGAAAAAAAAATTAAAAAATAAAAAGTCTAAAAAACTTCTATCATCTCTCATCTAGGTTTACACGAATAACTTTTGCCTTTCAATTATATTTATATATCACGACATTACTAAAAACAGTCAAATACAAGATTTTTCAAATTTTCTTCATACAGGCATGAATTCAACTGGAAAATCAAAGTCAAACTTACCAGGTCCAAAAACGCCCACATGGGCAAGCAAAAGAGGGAGTAAATTGTTGGCCTTTTGTAAATTGGTTGTATGTCTCCCCTCCGTTGACAACAAGACACATACATTGATTGCCATATCCACTTCGTTTGGTAAACCAGACAGCAGTGACAATTCAAGCTTTTCATAGGGGCCCTTCTTTGAGGTTTCCGTGGACAGATTATACTGTTGTCTTTGAGCATCTGTTTAATCAGAAATGTAAGTGACAGGGGGTAGAAAAATATGTATAATGCACATTAAGTCTGGTGGTCAACATTGAAAAGATTATTTTTGTCTATTCATTAAATTGATTTTATTATTAAGGAGCAAAAGTTCCAAAAGACATTATTAATTAAAAAAAAAAAAAAAAAAAAAAAAACCAACACAAAAAACAACTCAACTTTGAACAAAAATGAAAAGACTTACCTGTGAGCCTGTGTTGATTGTAGTTATAACTAAGAGGAACAGATTCAATCGGAAGGCATATCTTTTTTCTGGTCGGTCCATCCTCATCATCATTTTTCCTGAGATCTATATCTTCTCCCAAAAAATTTACTTTTTCATAATTATTGAGATATCTGGGGGAGAGTGGAAATACAAAATCAATTCCAGTGGGATGAGCTAGGCGAGCAAATTTTTGAATTCACTTAGATGCCTATAAGCCACCCAAGTTGGTTCCTGTTTCAAATCACGCTCTTGATGGTGATTTAAGCAAGTCATAAATATTAAATCTTTAAAATCAGAATAAAATTCTATGTGTCTTAAGAAAGGGTAGAAAAATATTGCACTAATAATGCAAAGTACAGTGAGAGAAAAATTATCAGAAAGTCTAAAAGACACTCTGTTCCCTACAACTTAAAATTTTAGCTTCAGCCTTCCTCCCCTCTTCGTTGAGAAACACTAATGGAGATTTTCATCTTACCCATCAACCAAGGAGAATACAATGCATACTACTCTTCACCTAATAATGAATTGTTAAAGCAATGTGTGTAATGAGTGTGATATATTTTCAATGATACTAAAGACCACAGGCATCTCAAAACCTGCCCTGCATAAGTCACTTGCTAAACAAAGAAAATTCCACATGCTGTCAATAAATTAATAAAGGTAAGGCACTACTAATGCACAGAGAGAAAAAAACAACAACAACCTAATTCTTTGAATTTGCTTTAACACAAAATCTGGAAACATTGTTATTATGCTTTCCTGAGCACATTGACCTATTTTCAACAAAATTATTGCTGCTCCTGACAAAGTGCAATTAACCAGGTCCACTGGTTAACTCACATTTCAGGTTTTGAGAAAATGATATCAACAAGTAAAATAACAAGAAAAAACTTACCTAAAGTATATATGCTTGAGAGCTTCATGAGCATTAGTGCAAGCCTTTGGTATGCCAAAATCTGGCAAAATTTTGTTCCACTTCCCTTCATGATTGACCTAAGATAAATTAATATTTCAATATTATCCTGTGTATAATTCAAAGAGATGTTAAACATAATCAATGTATTGACTTATGACTGACTTAAGGCCATAGCGCACTCCAGTTCACCGTCTAAGACACTTTAGCAGTGCAAGGTCTCGCTATTTTTTTCTGTTCTGCATGAGTTATGTGATCTTATCTAGGTTGTTTAAATGAATTTGTGGGGTCAATAAGTGCGTGATCTCGTTTGAGCACAATTAGGAAGGTACTCTTCTATCTTCTTTGAATCTATTGCCACATTGAAATATGCTCGCATTGCAGGGATTTCTATATCTCTTTGAAGAATATGATCGAAGCAGTTCCATCGAGCTTCGAATATTTGCAGCGAAAGAGGCTTTTCCTGGCATTTGTTGTATAGCAGTCTATTTGTGATTTCAATAGGAAATCTAAAGATGGGGCTAAGCAAAAACAAAACTTGTCAATAATGTAAAGATGAGTACAGGACATTGCATATGTAGCAAAAGGCTTGGAGAGTGGGAGTAGGCACAAGTTGCCTCTTCTACTTGAATTCAGAGTAATGAACTGATCAAAAAACTTGAGAACAAGGGGGATGAAACCCCACCCAGAAAACCCAGATTTCAAATAAAAGCCTGCACAGCTGGGATGGAACATCTGACCTTTAGCTTGGTGGTCGAGTACCTTAACCACTGAGCTATTTCGCACACCAAGTGGGCACAAACAATGCATGTAAAAGCTTCATCTCACTATCAATCCGAGGTACTAGACCTTAGGAAAGGTTGATTAATAAATGGGCAGTAATATACTGAATCGAGTAAAGAGTTTTGTGAGTCAGCGAGTTGCAAATTATATGTCGTTCTTGTCCTGTGTTAAAAATATTACGTTTGATCACATTTTAAAGTTTAGTGCAAATAGTATGCCAGCATTTCCCTTTTCTGGTTAGAAGTTTTGAACAGAAACTAGTACCTATATTCGGTTTTAGTTATCATTTCTTTTAAGGGCAATTGAAATTTGCTCCTGTACTGTGTGTGCTATAGTTTAACAACCTGGATGTATATTAATAATAAAAAGTAGCTTTATTTAGAACATTCAAGTTTGAAGTTCGTGCTTATTATGCACCAGTTTAGTGTCTTTTTAAGCAAACCCAAACTATAGAAATGACTTAAATTTTATCTTTGTGTTCACATCATTCTGTAGTAAATTTGTATAGCAATAATGTTTATTTGTTGCACACACATACACTGTGACAGTTCCAAAAACATCCTTCCAGTGAAAATCTGGTTAAATCTAGTGCAAGTAAAGTGGTCAAGGGACAAAAGCTAAGATAAAATAAAATTAGTCAAAACGACTTATGCCATTGTGATTATCTCCATTCAGGAAAAATTACAAATAGCTAAGAGAAGAGATCTTGTGTTGTTGTTTTTTGGGGTTTTTTGCCATTTGTTCATTTGTACAGAAAAGCTGTGATAGTACCATTAACACCATGCCAACGACATAGCCATGACAATCTTGTTAAACTTAGTGGTGAAGAGACAGCAAAAGCCAGGAAATGAAATCTCTGGCATTAACAAGGACATATTATATATATTCAACAAAAAACAACAAAAGTGAAAGAAATAGCCAGAAGTGTTGGACTCTAAATAGTGCAAAAACACAATTGATACGAATAAACAGTAAGCAAGAAGGCAAAATCCACATTGATGCGAAAGAAATAGAACAAGTAGATAAATTTATATTATACCTCTGAGCAACAGTATCAAAGGAAGGAGGAGGAATGCAAGACATGAAAAACAGAATTGGAAAGGCTAGAACTAGAAGCACTTTCATATGCCTTCACAATGTATGGAAGTCAGGCAATATCAAGGCAAAAACAAAAATGAAGCTATATAAAACGTTCGTAATACTGGTTCTATTGTTAAGATGCGAAACTTGGAAAATCACCACAAAAAAAAGACAATCATGACACCAAAACATTTAAACAATAAATGCCTTAGAAGAATCCTAAAAATCAAGTGGCAAGATAGAATTACTAACAAAATACAGGAAACATCAGAATAAAGCCACTTAGCGTAGAAGTTAAACACAGAAAATGGAAATTCATCGACCATATATCCGAAGAAAAGATCAAAGAAACAACTGTAACACAGCCTTAACCTGGACACTAAAGGGAAGAAGAAAGAGAGGACGGCCAAAAACCACATGACAAAGAACTGTGAAACAGGAAAGAAAAAGAAAAACAGTTGGATAGAAGACATGGGGTGAAGCAAGAAAAGCAGCAACCAACAGGGAATGCATAGAATAGTCATCTGAATATTCCACCTAGGCTGCTTTGTATATTTTCCTTGTGATGTCTTTCCAATCCATCCTGTTTACAGCTATGTCGCAATTTTTTCTTGGTCCTTAGTCGTCTTTAACTTGAGTGCGGCTTTATGATATATTTTCTTCAGGTCTTGTCTGAGTGTACTTGTCATTGGTGTCTTTTGCCTGCCTCTTCTTTTTGTGCCATAATGGTGAAAGAACGCCAGCATTACCCGATTCCTGGGGGTATTTTGGTTCTGTCTTAACACATGTCCAAATAGATGCCATCTTATTTCTAGATTGTAAGTGTTAATGGAATCTCTTTAGTTTTCTTATTATAAAGTGGTTTATTTGTGATTTTTTTGGGTATCTGATGTTAAGAACTGTTAGTAGTTGCTGTCTGTGGAAAGTATCAAGTTTATGTTTATCCTGTTTTGAAAGTGCCCAATTTCGTAGTTACATAAAAAGGACAGATTTTACAATTGTTCTGGACAATTTCAGCCTAAGGTGTCTTTTAACTTGATCTTTTCTCAGGCAAACGTATTTCATTTTGTGAAGCGCTGCATCTGAAAGTTGTTTTCTCCTCACACATCTTTTTCATCACCTGGGATCAATCAAACCTTTTTAACTTTTCTCCAACCATCATTATCTTTTGTAATTGTAGTAAATTCTGTTTTATTTTCATTTACAAGGAGGTTGATCTCACTGAGATGGTTCTGAACTTTTGTAATGTCTTTGAACCTTGCTGTGGATATGTGAAGTCAACGTCATCCACATATGCTACTTTGTATGGAATGTTAGTTTTCTGTAGTTGCCTTAGTTCCTTCAGGGTGTGTTCCAAGCAGATTGTAAAAAAGACTGGACTCAGACCATCCCCTTGTGGAGTTCTGATGTTTGATGTAAATTTGTCTGATGTTGAGGTTTTGAGTTTGATTCATACGAAGTAGCACATAAATATGCGGATGACATCGACTTTATATCCACAACAGGGTTCAAAGACATTACGAAAGTTCAGAAACATCTAAGCGGGTTCAACCTCCTTGTAAATGAAAATAAAACAGAATTTACTAAAACTACAAAAGATATGGATTGTTGGAAAAAAGTTAAAAAGGTTGCATCGCTCCATTGGCGATGAGGAAGATGTAAGTAGAAGAAAACAACTTTTAAATGCAGCACTTCACAAACTTAAATACATTTGGCTGAGAAAAGATCAAGTTAAAAGACACATCAGGCTAAAACTGTACAGGGCAATTGTAAAATCTGTCCTCCTAGATCTATATAACTGTGAAACTTGGGCTCTTGCAAAGCAGGATAAACGCAAACTTATGAAACTTGACACATTCCACAGACGGCTACTACGTACAGTTCGGGTAACATCAGATACCCAACAAAAATCCTGAATAAATCGCTTTATAAGAAAACTAACTTATAACTGAAATTGGTAGGTCTAATCAATCTTTACCAGGATTTCGAAAAACTTACGAAGTTTAGAAATTAGGCCCAACACTGGCAACACCAAAAGTAAGTCTCCACATCCTCATCCACCAGGCAAACAACATGATACATGATGATTCATCAAGTCAAGTACTAGATCTAGATCTAGATCTAGTCCTAGATCTAGATCTAGATTCTAGATCTTCTAGATATAATAAAACTAGCCTCTAGATCTACAAGAGTTGACTAGATCTACTTTAGATCTCAATGTCTTTAAAAAAATGCGTAAAAAAAGTTTGTGTTTGATCTAGTTGGAGGTATTGTTATGAAGTTATAGCTAATTGGGCACTACACCCTTCTCGGAAGTCGGAAGTGGGCCATATGTTTGAGTGTGTATTTTGACTAGAATGTAATCGTAGTCGGTAGAAATTTGTGGGAGACAACCTCACCGATGCCTCAACTCGAACAAGCGCGACTTCTCTTTTACTTAGAGATCTAGATAAATCTAGGCTTGTCTATGTAGGAGGACGGAGGGAGAGACAGACAGAGATATAGAAATAGAGACAAACAGATAGATAAACAGAGACAGGGACTTTGACGACGGAGAGACAGACATGGCTTCCCATTTTCATTATACAATGTATTTTATCAATTTCAGATACTTAACTGCTGTCTAATTGTCTGATTCGTATCACATTGGAACAAAACAGAAGGCGGCATGCTTTGTCGTGTGTCAGAGAGACTGCAGTGTGTCATTGAACGTAAAACTCTAGTCTACCCTCTCAAAAATCAATTGTCTCGAAGAAGAACGTGATTTAGTTCTCTTGCACAACTTCACCCTTCTTCAAAACCCTTTTTAGTTCATACACTAAAATGTATTTACATGGAGGATCGCCTAAATCAATAACACTATCCAATTGGTAAAGAACAGGGAAGTTAACGACTGTTCATAATTATGTCTAAGATATTTTCGAAATAATTCCACAGACAATAAAAGAAAAGTATTTCTACTATCTAAGTATGCCTATACCTCCCTTCTCCACCCCCTGAGGCCTGAGGTCTTATTTTGCCCCATGTCACACCCCCTTTTCAGCGCAACCACTAACTACTGACCAGGAGACTGCTTGTTTTGTTATCATTATCTGCTAACATTCCAGTAGTTTTAGTTACCAGCACATTGGAAACAGCTCGGAGGTGATGTTCAACGTAGGGCCTACATTTTCCGTTAATCCGTAATTCATACCGAGAGGTTATGTCATATAAAACACCCAGCATTCTGTTCATTGCTGTCTTCGTCATTGCCTTCAAGTTGAAACACGTCTTGGACGGTTGAACTGACTTTTGCATCATTCCCGATGATTTCCATAGAATTTTGATATCCATAAGTACGGCTGCATCGCAAGCGAAACATTCGCCTGATCAACGGATCGGACTTTTTGACTAACAATCTCAGGGTGCAAGCATTGCATATGTTGTACGTACCCTTTCTGCAGACAGCATAATATCCTAAAGTCCTAAAGGTATCATAAAACCAACTCATATTATAAAAGCCATAATGGTAGTTGGCCTACCGACATCTCACGACCACCACAACAACAACAATAACAACAAACACAACAACAACAACAACAACAACAACAACAACAACAACAACAAAACACAATAAAACCGAAAGCAAAAGAAAAACAAAAAGACCCTACAACAAAAACGAACAAGAAACAAAGCAAAACAACCCAAAGAACAAAAACAAAGACGACGACGATAACAAACCAAACAACAATAACAACAATGATAACAAAATGTAAACAACAACATCAACAACAACAAAACGACCACCGCCACCGCCAACGCCACCACTAGTACCACCATAGCCACCACCAGCAACAACAATAACTACGAGACCTGTGTTCAGTGTTCAAACATTTACATTAACATCTTCACATTAATTACATAGATAGTCATTTGTATAATAATAATAATAATGATAATAATAATAATAATAATAATAAGAAGAAGAAGAAGAAGAAGTATAACAACAACAACAACAACGACAACAACAACAACAACAATAATAATAATAATAATAATAATAATAACAACAACAACAACAACAACAACAACAATAATAAAACCAAATCAAAACAAAACAAAAACAAAAGCTCCACAAAAACACAACAACAACAACAACAACCACAACAACAACCTAAAAACAATATCAACAAAAAATCACACAAACAAGCCCTAAAACCAACAAACAAAAACACGTACAACAAAGCAAAAAAACAAAAAACAACAAAAAAACAAAAACAAAACAAAAGATAAACCCAATCCCTGATTGACACCGCACGAGTCGCCAGATACAGCGATTTTATTCATTTTTACTCCATGGCGGTCAGTCATCATTACTAAAGGCTATCTATCCACATACTGCATTCCCTTACTCTCTCCTACACGTTTATAATTGGGAACAAGATGGTAGACTTAAGTGCGAAATTACATAATTTTGTACTCTTACTCTGCTCGATTATATAACAAGTATGCTAATTTAAGAAAAAAAATCCAAGGTATAGCCTATTTATTTTTTATGTAAATGGCAATAAACTTTCTTTTTGATTTTGTAAGAATGGAATATAAATACTGTCAGGATATCATTGACGTGGGAGGTCTTTGCTCATCTCAGTGTAATTCCCGATTGTTTTTTTTTCCTTTTATTTTCCTGTTGCAACACCAACACTTGATATTGATACAAATGTATTTGCTGGTCATATTTTTGTTTTTCGGGTATTGTAGTTTTATCATGGTAGTGATATTACACACAGAATGTTGTTGTTTTTTGTTTTTGTTTTTTGTTTTTTGGAATGTTGCTTTTTTGTTGTTGTTTTAAATTGATTTTTGTTTTCGCTTTTGCTTTTTTTACCCTTTTATTCGTGCATTTATTCCGGAAGTTAGGAACAGTTGACAATGAGGAAAATGCCAATGTCGTGGGAAAATTCTGAGTAAACGAAATTGAAGAATCGCCGAGCCAATTAAATAACACAAGAACTGCACTGACTTTCGGTATCACTTTTTATGGTTAATCAATTTCATCATTATCCTTTTGTGGACTGAATGGCCGTCAGGACGGCGTCCTTTCCCCTTCTAATGGAGCACACTATTGAATTTTAATGATCTAGCAGCAACCTTACAACACGAGGCTTACGACCAGACTGTTACTATTCGTCCCCCCTCTCTCTCTCTCTCTCTCTCTCTCTCTCTCTCTCTCTCTCTCTCTCTCTATCTCTCTCTCTCTCTCT
>JBBPCV010657401.1:0-11192 GCA_037974505.1 Plocamopherus tilesii
GTCCAACTCATTTCCACAACATTTGAATTTGTATGTCATAAATGTCTTTATAATGAGTAGAAAATATAGATCTCTTCTAGATTCTAGATCTACCCCTAAACCTCTTACTCTCAGTACTTTCTCAAGATCTAGTTACTAGAATCTAGATCTAGTATGACTTCTAACATGGAGAAGGCAGAAGGTCTTGTCTTTTCCAGTCCATCCACTTAGTAGAGATCTAGACAGAAATCTCTATATCTAGATCTAAGTCTAAGCATTGTGCAACAATAGGCTGTTTAGTAAAACAGTGTAGTCTCTCAAAGTATGAGTTTCTTCATGAAAATGAAGGCTGTCACAGAATAATGAATGGTTTTGATGTAAGTAAGTGATAAGTAAGATGTTTCCTACTTATGACCATGCCCTGTCATCATTTCGCTCTCGAACTGATGATTCTGTTGTTTTATAGGTTTGGTGATATTGCTGAAGATTGTGGCGTGACTTTTATAATTTAGTGCTTGACTGACCAATCAATGCAATATATATACATTTATTGTGCACCATCATCAACACCATGATCATGCCAAGTCTATCTATGTAGATCTAGATCTAATTAATAATGATAAGTTATAAACAACTATTATGAAGGGGGGGGGGGGAGAATTTTTCTTTAGGCTCTATTCCGAGGGAAGACCGTAATAACACAGGCGTCAGTATATGATACAAGTTTGATAGGTAATAAAATAGGTCTCTCCTGCCCTGATGGTTTGTCCTCACCTCACTGAATTTCAGGGAGGAGTTCTGCAGACCATACAACAGGTTTTTTGTATTTTTTATTAAATTCACCCAAACTGCTAGTCCCATATTTTCACATCTATCCGGTGAAGATAAATAAAATTTTAATCGCAATTAATAGGCCTAATGATATATAGGCCTATAGGCCTATATTATATATATATATATATATATAATAATATTAACACGTAAATACTAGCTTTTAGCGGCGCATTGAACGTAATGCTTAGTTGACTTGAGTCTGTCAGATTTTATGGAGTAGTAGTATAAATTTATATACAAATGAATCTAAATGTTTGAGCCCAGATCTTGAATGAGATTATTTTTCATTTGAAATACTTCCAGACGTAATAATTCTTGTTCATTAATTATAATACATTCATTCATACATATATATTAAATGTGTATTCAAATTAGTTCCTAAAAGCCAAATTTGATTATTTTTTTGTGTACTATTATAGTCAACAGTTTCTCCTCTTCTCTTCCACTGTAGACTAGTACCATAGAGTATGAATGTTATAATACTTATTTCATGTTTTATTCACTCTTTTTAAAGGTGCAGTTATGATTTCAAGATATTCAGGCAACGTGGACTCCTCTTTTATCTGACTTAAAGAGTTCCATAAATGCTATTGAAGGTAAATTATAAACATTTTAAGATTTTTTTTATATTATTGGTATTTTGTTGAGAAATAATATTAATTACTTTTCTGATAATTAAGAGCTTTATCTGTTAGATTTGGAATGCTCAAATAAATGTAATCTTGTCCCTTATTCTAGAACCTTCACTGTATTGTTTATGTCACAAAGAGGAAACTGATACTCATTTATGTGTCTTTTTTTACAGATGGCGCTTACAAATGGAATTTATATTGTCCAAGGGGAAATTTCCCTGCTTATCACCGCGATGAGACGGACATCCCGATATAGTACTCATGGAAGACATGTAAGACATGTAAGTATTTGTAATAGTTTGTTGTTGTTTTGTTTTTTTTTTTGAACGAAAATTGTTGAAGTTGCAATTAATGGTAAATGTATCTGTAGAGAAGGTACTTTTTCTGATTTATGTAGATACACAGTAGAATTAGGGTTCCAAACAGTCCTTTATATCTTCATCGATTTGTATCCCTAGCCCTCAATTGCCATGGTAATGCTAAAAAAACGTCTATTACCCCATTAGCTGCTTTTGTGAGTTCCCATAGCACTAGTACTATAGGCTTTGTGCGAGATGCCCATAAATGGAAGTGGGCTTCTTGTAACTCTCATGAATTCTTCAAAATCATTTCACGGAATTGTGAATATGTCAGCATGTTTCAAACATTGCCCTTTTAATGTAAACATATCCTTTTTTTACAAAATGTCATTTCAGCAAGAGGATGAGGGTGATATACTTCAGAGTTCATTTTTCCAGCTAAAGGATGTCTTGAACAATATGACAGGTGAAAATAAAATATAAAATCTGATCTTTTAATATATGTTGGCAAAATTTCAAAAGAGTAACCATAAAATAAAAAGGACAGGATATAGTCTATTTCTTTTAATACATTGATAATTTTTCCCGTTTGTTTTTCTTGTATTTTGCTGAATTATTGAATTTTAAAGAAAAATCTTCACACAGTTCTCTGTTCTTTATCTACCAGAGTTATTATGATCTTTCTACATTTACCTGAGAATAAGAACAGTTCATTGGTTTTCTCAGCAAGCATTATTTACCAGCTATTTATTTACTGTGGGTTTGTTTTGTTTTTTCTTCTCTAAACATTCATGTAAAATTGGTAACTTCTTTTCCTTGAAGTGACATGTTGACCATGATATTTATTAATTGTAGTATAAGTTAATCTCTCCCATGTGCTAAATTCTTTTGATCAGATCTGAGTGAGATAGAACCAAATGCATTCCTCGGCCCCTTCCTTGAGGTCATTAGATCAGAAGACACTACAGGTCCCATCACAGGACTTGCTTTGACTTCTATCAATAAGTTTCTATCATATGGACTTGTAGGTAAGAGACTGAAGACTTGCATTCATTCATTACCAACAATATTTAGGTTTAAAGTCATACATTTTATTTAAATTCAAGCTCTGATATATCTACTCACATTTATTTCTATAATTTCAGTGAATTTTAATACACTGAGAGTATATTATTCTAACTTCTTTTTTTCGTGTTACACATAAGTATATGTGTAACTTAGTATAAACCCTGCAGCCAGTTAAAACAAATTTCATTTGAAAAACATTTTGAGCTCAGTTGCCTTTGTTCTCTAAATAGATCCTACCTGTGAAATGGCCCCTGCTGCAATTGAAAATATTGCAGATGCTGTTACCCATGCTCGTTTTGTGGGCACTGACCCCTCTTCAGACGAAGTCATTCTGATGAAAATATTATATGTAAGATTTTAGCTATCGATTTATTCAAATCAAAGCAGTTCTACTTTCCTACCATATGTTACCATATTTTTGTGGTGGATGGGGAGAATCTAATCAATTTTTTTTTTCTTGTGAAGGTTGAAATAGATATAGTAATTTGTTGAACAACTACAACCAAATAATATAAGAAAAACACCTTTTTTTCTTCTCCATGATTTATTCACTGTATTTTAAGGTTCAATTGTAATAGTTATTTAATAAAAAGAATGATTATAAGCAAATTTTTAAAATGTAAAGACCTTATGGTGGATGTATGAAGCATTGCAGAACGATTCTAATGGGCATTTTTCATTTCATTCATAATTCATAACTTCAAAAAATGACTTCAATAAATGTGCAAATATGTTGGAAATTGATGTATTTTTTTATTTCATCAGGTTTTACGTACATTGCTTTTGTGCCAAGCTGGTTTTCTCCTGACCAATGAATCAGTTTGTGAAATTATGCAGTCCTGCTTCAGGATTTGTTTTGAAATGAAACTCAGTGGTAAGATGTCTGAAAATGAAGTTAATTTTTTTGTTTTGTTTATTTTTGTTGTTTGGTTTTTTGTTTGTTTGTTGTTGTTTTGTTTGATTTCTTTTATACATGTTGAGATATGTATAATTCGAACGATTTCTCGAACAAAACAATTAAATTTATATATTACAATTCTCATTCATACAGATATAGTAGTCTTCATCCAAGAGCATGGTCTAATAATATGGATCATCGGATATGATTTCTACATTAAACAATTTTTTTTTCAATACTAAATAATAGCCAACAACATGGTATGATGGCACACAAAGCTTAAGAACATACTTTTAATGGTTGACTTTATTGACTAGACCAGGAGTGAAATCACTGAAATGATGAGTAAGATCAATTTATTTCTATTTCTTTAATACAGTAGTCACCGTCTAATAACCTGCCGCCTTATAGCCCACTTCGCTTAGCAATCTGCTATTGGTGAAACAGTTTTTTCTTCTATTTAAAACACCCCTCTAATAACCTGCTCTCAGATCAGAACTTCACCTAATAACCCAGTATCTTTCACTGGGCCCATGATAAACAACGATGACGAAAAAGAATTTTTAATCACAAAAGTCATCCCATTCATACAATCTTGTAACAAGTCATTTGTGTATCTATGTCAAGACTTTTAAAAGCACGCTACTCTCAAAGACAGTAAAAGAACAGACATCCAAACCAATTGTCTCACAATAGACACAATCACACCTTGGTCATCTGGTCAACTCAACTAAACCACGGCATAGACCCCGCCATGCCTTGGTGAACAAATGGTTAATGCTACCCTCTCCTGCATAATGTGGGCCGATGGTCTTGTCATTGAGCAACATTTAGTGGAGCCTAAGCATTCCCAATACCGCCGTATTATGAAAGATTATGTCATAGAAGACCAAGCCAACTAACAAGTGGGAGGGACAAAGAGGGACACCAATAGGTGACTTGTCACTGTAGACCATTGATTGGCCGTTTTTGCCAATCATTGTTTAGTTTAGTTTATCACCGAACACTCTACACAAAGTGTGGTCACTGATTAAACTATGTGCACTTTATATTCAATTACGTTATATATCATACACATACATACTTATTTCTCCCCTAGCCTATTCGTTTAATAGCTTCTGCTCCGTCTAATAGTCCGTTTTCTTTGTCACCCGAAGAGGTGGTTATTAGACGGAGACTACTGTACTAAAAAGTTTGCCAGTGTCATGGACATTCAGTGTGCAGTAGAGTAGATGGATTTTGTAAAGTCTTTTCAATATTAATACTCAGATGCTTGATATCGTTTGTTGATGAAATTGTTTTCATTGCTTTGAGCTTGACAAAAAAGCAATATATATCTTATCTCAAGTCTATATTGCAAATGTCAGTTCATTTTTACAAGCAAATGTACCCCTTTTTTTTTTTATCCCTTTTTTTCCCCACTAAATCTTGTGACATTAGAACCATTTGAGAACTAATTTTATGCTTCAGTTGACTCAACTTGTGATGTTCAGATTTTTTTTTTTTAGTTTTCTGATGAAATCCCTGTGCTTTAAGATGACAGATCATGGTTTTGCTAGTGTACTTTTTACATATTTACATGGATGCTGTTATTTTGTCTCATCTTCTTCAAGAGTTGCTTCGCAAGTCAGCTGAAAACACTTTAAGAGATATGGTGCAGCTGCTTTTTACTCGCCTACCATTCTTTAAGGAGGATCCCAAGTGGATTGCTAACATGAATAAAAAGGTAAGCTATAGTGATTTGCACTTTTTAAAAAAGTTTTAATGTGATCCTTGTGAATGAATATTCATGACATTAATAATGGGAATTATCAACTTTTTGCTAGCAGTTCATTTCAATCCTGTTAAAAATCATGGAATAGAATTGTACAGCTTGTTGGTAACCATTTTCCAATATAAATGTCTTAAATCATGCAAAGCATTAATAATGAGTAATTATCAAGAAATTGTATGAGATCCATGAAACACTTTGTTGAAAATTTGATACTATGCTGTTTCCACTTTGTTTCTCCCTTAATTTCTGTTGTATTGAAGTGATAAATGTGTGAACAATGAATTTCTACTGCTTATTCTTTACTCTAAAGTAGATTGCTCCTTATGTCAGCATAATTGTGTTTTTGATACTTATTTGCTTCTTCCTCTCATTCCTTCCTATCGCCTTTTTTACCAACCACCTCTCTCTTTCTCTTTCATTCATCCTTTTTTTTCTCTCTCTTCTCATTGGAAAAAGAAAAGTAATGATGTTCCCTGAAATATTGATTTTTATTTCTAACTGAATTTATTTCCCTTTTGAACTTACAGTTGAAAATGAGAACAGGGAGTGTGGACCCATCACGAATGGGAAAAAGAAAAAAATCACCAAAGCCAAAGACCAAGAAGAGTCAAGGGGTTTCACAGCCAACAACAGAACTTGCCCAGTCGCAGCCTACTATTAAAGAAGCTGCGGAATCAACGAATGTCGAGGCAGAGGAAGGGGAGGGCCAGATGGAAAATTCAGTGTTTGAGCATATTGTGTCTGAGAGACTCGCTACAACGCCAGGATCAGGTGTTATAGACATTACAAAAACATTTGAGGTAAATGACTAGCTTTGATTTCTTATGATAGAGAGAATTATCATACTCTCTGTCATTAGAAGCTATACTTAGATGCTGAGATTTTTGCTCTTTTAAATTTTTGCATACAGCAAGTTTTTAGAGTCATTTTATGATGATTGTATTTCACAGGCAGCATCAGCAGCAGAAGAAAGTCGAGAAGCAAAAAGTGAATCTGCACAAGAGACAGAAATCTCACAAGATACCGAGAATGATCAAAAGGAAAATGAGGCTGGAGATCCAGTAGAGTCTGCTCCTCAGGATCCCTCAATGTTAAATGTTGACTCCTCTAACATGATGAGGGTAAGAGGCATTAAATGTCTTTACAATGTTTTTACTGCAGATGAACATGGATGAATATTCATTCTCGTATCAAACTCATTGTACAGGTTGCATGGTTATCATGTCAAGAAATGAATGTTTAACTGTGTTTATCAGAGATTTGATCTATTTACTTTCCATGTCAATCTGAAAGAAGAAATTTATTTTTTGTCTCTTTAGAAAGTCCACAGTGACTCTGAGTTGTACACGTCTGATCAGAATGGGGAAGGGGAGGCCTGTGATGACAATGAATCAGTCCATTCCACAGATACCACTTCCACTCAGGAGAGTGAATTCATCAATCCTAAAGGAGTCAGATTCACACAACAGCAGGCAATGGAAGGTTTGAGAAGTGATTTTGATTCCTTGGAATTTGTTGCTTACAATACATTATGTTATGGTTGGTTGAAGATTTGGACATCTGCAGTTTTCATATTTCTCTATTTCTTTTATATTGCTGTTATGTGCTTCCTCTCATTTAAATTAAAAGAAAAAAAGAGACCAACAAAGTTGAAAATGAAAAGAATTAGCAGCAACTTGAGAACTGATGCTGTATTTAAAACTTGAATCTCAAGTGTATGATATGTCAGAATATTTTTAGTTTTGTTTATGTATTTTTCTTGATGCCAGAGTGCATTGATTACATTTTAAAATTTATTGCTCCCCACCTGTTTTTCTCACTGTAGCTGGTCTGGTTCCTCTGATTCCATATGGTTTGCCAAGTGTTAGGGAGCTCTTCCGTTTCCTGGTGTCTCTTACCAATCCTTTGGATCGCCACAATACAGATGTCATGATTCACATGGGTCTCAGTCTTTTGGTTGTAGCATTGGAAACAGCTGCTGACCATATCAGCTCTTACAATTCCTTGCTCTATCTTGTGAAGGATGAATTGAACAGGAATCTATTTATGGTGTGTGAATTAATATTTTGGGAAGTATATTCCAACATTTTCATGAAATTATGACTTTGGAATGTTTCTGCCAAGGATAGTTATTGAAATGTTTTGTTTTGTTGACTGAAACAAATAATGAAATATTTTTGTTAGTAATAAACGTGTAATTGTCACATGAATTTTGCTAAATGATAATCATCACAAGTTTATTGAATGATTTATTATTTTTTATGGTTTTTAAATTATTCTTTATACTTATCATGATAATAGTTGCAGAATCTATCATCTAATGGAATCAATTGAAAGCATAACTTCAGGTATAGTAAAGGTATCGTTACTTTTTTAATATGAGAATTTTGTAGAATTATGAAAGAACCTCAGAAAAATGTATTGCATTCATTAGGGTAAACAACATTTTACTTGCAAAGCTTTTTATTTAAGAAGGTTCATTCACTTCTTCATAAACTTATAGACTTTTGTTTTATCTCTCAAACAGTTGCTTCAGTCAGAAAGATTGTCCATCTTTGCTGCATCGTTAAGATTGAGCTTCCTTCTCTTTGAATCAATGAGATCTCATTTGAAATTCCAGTTGGAGGTAAAGGCTTTGATCCTAATTATAATGGCTTCTGTTATAAGAGAGGTATTTTTAGTATTGTTTGATAGGCTAGATTAAAAATAAGTCCTATTTACTGTTGGTTATTACTATATGGAGTCAAATGTATGAATTACAATTATATGAGATAGTGTGGTAAAATGAAATGATTAGGCTATCAAGTCATTTTGATTTTCCTATGAGCAGCATATAAGTTTGCTGAAGAAAAAAAATATTGCTCTTGATTTTCTCCAGTAAAAAATATTGTTCTTGATCCTTTCATCAATGTGGCCGTCTTTGTGTCCCTAAAACATCCATGCCTTTGAATAATTCAACTGCAGTATGTTCAGTACCTTGTACAATAATGGTTTTAAAGTACTGTCATTTTCATTTGTCAAAAATTGGCAACCTGGTTGCCAGACTATCTGTCATGTGAATTATTTGTTTTTAATGTAAACATTAATAATTGCACAAAAAGAAGGGGGACATAGAATTGGACATGTCTGCAGGATGGACTGAGCACGAATTTCTAAAATTATTCTCAGATAGACACCATCGGGTGTATATAGGGAAGATCTGCTGAGAAAGAAATAAACAAAGCTTTTGGCAAACCATGACATCTGGTGCTTTCAGCTGTCTGCTTTATGTGTCCATGGAAGGAGGATAAGTAAGTAACTAAAAGCTAACATTGTTGGGAAACTATTTGAACTCCCTGACTCACGATATATTCACCTTTTAATCAAACAGAATTATTTGCTGCGTCTGAGTGAAATTGTGGTGTCAGACAGTCTGAAGATTACATATGATCATCGAGAGATTGCTCTTGACCTCATCGTTCAGATGTGGAGGATACCAGGACTGGTGACAGAACTTTACTTGAATTATGACTGTGATTTATATTGTTCCAACCTGTTTGATGATCTTACTAAACTTTTGTCAAAGGTAAGACGTTTTAATCTTACATTTTCGTACATTGACCAATGGTTTTTCTGTGTTTTTGGAATCTGTATTGGGTATGGGTTGTTTTTTTTTATTTCCCCCTATTTTATTTAAAAATTTATTCATTTTTCAGAAAAAAGAAGAAAAAAGAAACTAAAAAGCCCCTAACAAAAGTTCTTCACATCCTGTTCCACATTGCTGGTAGGAATACTTAGTGTAACATATTGATCATCCCTTTGTCAGGTTTGAATTGTTTGGAACTTTGCTGTATGAAACATTGCATTTGTTTTGGTTTGTTGTTTTTGGACGACCTCTTCCCCAGTTCATGCAGCATTTTCAAATAAAATAATGTTATTCCAACTTTCCCACCTTTTCTTCCTTCCCCTATTGAAGAATGCATTTCCGGTGTCTGGATTGTTCACCATTCATCTGTTGTCCCTCGACGCGCTTCTGACTGTTGTTGATAGTATAGAACAGCATTGCCATAGTAGAACCCTAGCTAATCCAGCCTCAGCTGTAGCAAAGTCAGCCTTGAGTGGTAGTACCACATCTACTGATACAAGCAGTTCATTGAACCAAACAGATGCTGTGCAGTCAGGTATAAATACATGTTCTTCGATTTCTCTGTAGTTGTAAGTTAAAAGTTATTAACATGAAAAGAATGAGGCTACAGTTTTAACTTTAGATCTCTCCGAACATGCAGCTCTTTTTTATTTTTTGCAAATTTGTATTTCAGTTTATATGCCCCTAACAGCATATTGATTCTTTACAAAACTATTTCAGTGCATGGTTGTGTAAAATGCCTTCAACGTTTGTAGCTTTTTTAATTTCTTACTTATGTACAAACCATACATTTTGGTATTTATCTGAATTTGTTTTATTTACTAAATTCCAGAATGTATAATTTGAATTTAAGCGTTTTCACTTCTTTTTTATTTTTTTTTATTTCCAATATTATTAACCGTAAAAATGTATATTTATTCCATAGCTATTAAAGGAAGAGAAGTGCGCAAAGGCCCAATGATAAAACCAAACAGAATGATGAAAGTGTCAAGCAGAATTCCAAGCCGTGAAGAGTTAGTGGAATTAAAACAGAAGAAAAAGGTCAATAATGTATATATTTTTAAGAGCAGGTTTACAGTGGAGCAGATTTCCACCGTAATGACAAATTAGCTTTACATGGACTTTGAAAATAATTATTTCATTTATAGAATCTTCATGGTTTTCTTCTTCATTAGTTTAATATTCTATACATCTTAAATATTTGTCAGTGAGAAACCTATATGTATTTACTTTATCCAGTTCCTACTATTTCTCTATGAGGAAGACTTTGTATTTCATCTTTTCCTTCTAATCTCTTTTGTTCCAGATCTACCAAATCGGCACTGAGCAGTTTAATAATGTGAAACCATCCAAAGGCATCACCTATCTGCAGGAGCAAGGACTTCTGTCCAGTCCGCTCAATCCAACAGAGGTTGTAACATTTTTAAAAGAAAATCATCGACTTGATAAAAAAATGATAGGCGAGTACATCAGTGACAGGAGGAATAAGGAAGTTCTGGAAGCCTTTGTTCGGTAAGCATGTTGGCACAGTTAATAAATTGTATAATTCAATAATTCCTGCTGCTGGATTTTCGGTCTTCATTGTGAAAACTTTAAAAAAACAACAGAAAAATCCAAAAAACAGTATAGACCTACTTTCCACAAAATAAAAAATGAAAATCTTTAAAGCAGAATTATTGGTAAATTGTTTTCTTTAAAGAGATAGATTTCATCTTGGCTTGGTGTATATTGTTACAGTTTTGAATGCATGTAAACTGTATTTTTATACTTTGAACGGGAAACCTTATCTGACTTTTATTTTTAGCTCTTTCAACTTTGAAGACACTCGAGTCGATGAAGCCTTGAGAATGTATCTGGAATCTTTCCGCATGCCAGGAGAAGCTCCTGTTATATCATGGCTAATGGAACACTTTTCGGAGCACTGGCATGTAAGTTATTTTTTGTGGTTTTAGTATTCTCCTCCTCTTCCTGCTTTTCCTCCTCATCCTCCTCCTCCTCTCCTCCTCCTCCTCCTCCTCCTCCTACTCCTCCTCCTCCTCCTCTTCCTCATCATCCTTTTCTTTTCTTTTCTTTCTCTCCTCTC